>JAANYP010009558.1:0-17068 GCA_020465985.1 Centrapalus pauciflorus | reverse complement strand
GTCTGTGTGCCTTGATCATAAAAGTATGTCTATGTCTGAGTCACGTAAGATAATTTCCTGATAAATAAAAAGGCCAAGGGCTATTCCGAAATGTAGAATGTTTAACAGGGTAAAATACCAACAATCGGCTAAATGGGTATGTCACGACAAACAATCAAAGGAATCAAAAATTCCTAAGTGTGAAAGTTTAAGTACTGAAAGTTAGTATCGGACATCGCTATCTGATTGAACCTTTCTTAGACTATACTTACCAAAAATATGTTGTTTGGTATTTAGCTTAGCTTGTAAATTTATTTTTATAACTTAAGTCTAGATTAAATTTTTTAGTCAAAATTGTATTTTACTTTAATTTTATTTTTACCTTAGCTTATTTTATTTTATTTTATTTTATTTTAGTTTAGTTTAATTTTTTACTTAGGGAAAAGGTTAAAAGTTACTGAGGGTGCATTCAAAGTTGGATAAAATATACAATGCGTGAAATATCTGAGCTTAGGGTAAAAGATTTGGCATAGTTTATCTGGTTACACTACACAGTAGAAAATAGTTGGAAAAAGTTGATATTATTTCAAAATTTTTCGAAATTTTTCTAAGTGTTGGAAATTTCGAATCTAAGACAGACTCGAATGTGAGATACTTCGAATCTGTCAGTAGACTCGAAATTGCATAGACTCGAAGGTAGTTAGTATATAAAGGTCCACAGTGAAAGCATTTACTTCTCACTGTTCTCGAATCTGATTTCTCGAATCTGTTCTGGCGATCTCGAATCTAATCTCGAGTCTATCGTATTTCCACTAAACGACATCTCGTCGATTCTAAAGCTTTTGTGTTCGATTCTAACTTCAAATCTAGGTATAAGCAACATGATTGTACAAGATTTTGGTGGTTTAATACACAAATTTGGGATTAAACATCACATTTTGATGTTTTATAGGTCAAAATAGGGTTTTGGCAAAATTACCAAGTTTGGACTAATAAAAGATCAAATTAAAAGCATAAATCTATGATTAGAACCTAGTTGAACTAATGTATGTTATTTGCTTCGTTCAAAATGGTTAAAATCTTGGATTTTTGTTGAAAAAGGGGTGTCGGCCTTTCGAATCTGATAATGGTTTCGAATCTGATCATGGGTTTCTCGAATCTATCAATAGATTCGAGATGACCAGATATTCGAATCTGTCCATCAGACTCGAATAGGGTATATTCGAATCTGTCCATTACATTCGAATATGGGCACTTCGAATCTGTTACTCTCGATTCTGTACTTCATTTATTTAGTTGAATTTAAATTTTATTAAACTTGTGAAAATTTAATTGTGTTAGATTTTGTATTTAATCAAATACAAGATAAAACAAATTTGAATTTAAACAAGTTTATTGATTTTTAATAATAATCTAACAATTTTATGTATTGTGCAGATATGGCGCTTCGTGCTTTCGTCCCTAAGCACAATATGGTTCTTAATCCAGATAATCATATCCCTGAGGCGCAGGGTTTTCGTGAAGTGTTGGATTTCTTAGCTGAATCCAGAATTAGCTACGCTTTGTTTCAGAACATTCCGATTGTAATCTCATATGTGCGGCAGTTCTATGATCATTTACAAGTTGACTGCTCTGTCACCCCGACAGTGCTGAGAACAAGGATCGCAGGGCAACCGTTGGTATTCTCTGCCGATATGCTGCGTCAAGTGTTGCAGCTAGGATCTGAGGAAGAGGAGTCTGGGCCTATTGACTTTCCAATAAGTATTAGGCAAGCGGCTTTTCAACGAATGGGTTACAGTCTAGATGTAACAAAGTCGTCTTACATGAAGAGTGGCCTGATTGGGCAATGGAGATTCTTGGTGCATGTCTTCATGATCTGTTTTGCACCGAAGAAAGCTGGATTTGATTACATTGTATCAAAAATCCAATCAGCAATGATCGCGATGGTGTACAATAAGAAGTTTAGTTTCTCGCAGCTGATTTTCTCAGAATTTATTCATCAAATTACAGCTCCTGAGAGAGAAAGGTTCCTGTTGTATCCGAGGTTCGTGATGATGTTGATACGTCACTTTTTGCCAAGTCTGCCACAATCGAATGATTCTTTGAGCGTAAATGTAATGGAAAAACGCATATTTGCTGATTGTTCCTCACACCGAGGAAGATTGGCTGTTCCTACTGCTCGTCCGTTGTTTGGAGCTATCTTAGACAGGAACTTTGTGGCACCTGATAATGCCAACTGGGCATGTGAAATAGAAGTTCAACAGCAACAGCAACAGCAACAGCAACAGCAACAGCAACAGCATCAGCAACCGCATCAGACTCATGTTCGTCCACGTGATCCAAGGCGAAGACAAAGAGATATTACAACTCAGTCTCAGGCGTCTAGGCCTTCTACGAGTCAGCCAGAGCCAGAGGTACAGGAAGCAGGGCCTTCAAGTGCCAATCCAGAAACCGAGCAAATAGCCCAAACATTGGAGGAAATATGGGCTTCGGGTCCGCATGCAAATGAAGATGTTGCAGCAGCATTGGTGGATGAGCTGCTGAGTCCGCCTGAAGATAATGATGATATATTTCGTGATGTTGACGAATATGAGCCAGAGGGGGCTGAGGCAGGATTGACATCTTCGGAATCTGAAACCGAATCAGATGAAGTTCATGAGGTGGTAACTACCGAAACTGGAAGTCGTTTTGAGACTTATGGTTCTAGATTGATTGTCAATCAAGGTGGTTCGAGGAGGAGAGAGACCAGGGAATTGGAGGAGGCCGATTATGAAGAAGAAGAGATTGCTACGTTAGTGACGAGGCCACGCGCAAAACGTCATAGATTTATGCAAGGGTCGTCTTCAACCTCGGAAGCACAACCAGAAACCTCTCAAGCCCAAACCCAAGCACCAACCACAGATTCACCATCACCGCCACCTCAGCAACACGAACCCTACATTCCGCCACCATTCAATCCTTCTCCCCTTCAGTCCATTCCATCTATGCCAGCAGCATACAATGAAAATCAAAGATTTCTGCAGCTGAAGAGTCGAGTTGATTTTCAGCACGTTCAAATTATGACTCTCACTAAAGCAGTTGGTGAACTCCAAGAACATAACGCTAATCTGGATAAGGAGAATGCTGAGTTGAGAATGATTATTGAAGGTGTAAGAGATGAAAACACTGAGCTTAAATCTTTTGTCACTGATCAGTCATCCGAGATCCGAGCAATGAGGTCCCTCATTGAGCAGTTAATGAAAAACCTTCAGGCTCAGGGGGAGACGTCGTGTCGTGATCAAGAAGTACAGAGGCGGAGGGACGATGATGAAGATGATAATCAAGTCAATTATCCCAGCTCTCAAAGACATTATGAGCCAGTAGATTTTTCTACTGCTCAGGCTTCTCAATCTCAGGGGGAGCCAAGTCAAGCAGAAGGTGAAAGAGGAGAGGCTAGTTCTTCAAGGAATTTAGACAGCGACATGATCGATGCGCTGAAAGATATTGAAGAAGAGCTGATGGAGTTTGATTTTGAAGATGAAATGGAAGAGGTGGAGGAAGGGGAATTTATTCCAGATGATGTTGTTGACTGGAAATCTGACGACGAAGTGATAGAGGATGAAGACGATCAAGTCAATGAAGTTATTGTCAATTCACAACCAGTAACGGAGCTATATGAAGGACAAAATCATAATGTGATTGACATTGACTATATCAAAGTAGCCTCAGTCGAGGATAATGAACTTGAAGAGGCCGAGATGGAGCCATCTAGGACTGACTTGATCAATCTTTGGTTCAAGAAAGAGGAAAAGAAAGAGAGTTTGAAGATGAAGAAGAAGATGAGAGTTCCAGGTGCTGGGAACTTCTCAGGAGGCATTATTAGCTGGTTCTTTGACAGAGAACTGCAGCTGTTCATTTTGAAAAGAAGAGATGGACTTCAATACTTGAGGCGGACACTGAAAGCTTTTAATTCTTTGCCCAAGATTGAAGTTAAAGAGTTCGCCTGGAAGGAGCTTATTAATATTGGAGATGATCCTTACGCAAACGTTATTGAAAGAATCATAAGGAAAGAAGGGCGATCAGGCAAATTTGAAAGGCTTAAGCCGAGATCAGGCAAGAGGGTCGAGGATGGATCAAGAATAGATCCTCATACTGGAAGACCTTGGGCTAGAATGATCTACAAGCCAGTCAAATGCTTGAAAAGAGTGCCAATAAAGCCAATGCCACAAAATGTTTTGAGCAACATGAAGTGGTGGTACCTGGAGATTGATACTGCTGAAGCTATAATGGAGGATCAAGACGAGCAGGTAATTTTGAAGGTATACGACCCACTGCATTTGATAAACCTATCTAAGGACGACCTGAAGAAGCTTCACGATCAGCCTATCTTCTTCACTGAACCATGGAGATCTGAAGCCAGGAAGTTCCAAAAGGTAGTTAAAGTTTGTATAGATGCGGGATTATATGCAGGTAGTAATATATATAGCTCTAGTACTTAAATTTGATGTCATGTAAATAATTAGAAGCTATCGTCAAGGGGGAGTCTGTTGGTACACCCTGTGTGACGATAGCAGTCTAAACGATCTGCGTTATGATTTAAGTAATATTCTGAATATTAACAAGTGTTATTGATATATATGTTTAATATGTGTTTGTCGGTTATTGATTGTGTGTTTGAACTTGATGTACATATTACAAGAAGTTCAAACATAAAAGTCAAAGAGTATGTCAAGCATAAGTTAAAACATAAGTTTCATCACGTAAGTGTTTAAGTGTATAGGTTAGATTCGAATTGCATAAAAGGATACATTCGAATCTGTTATAGATTCGAATGAGTCCTTAGATTCGAATAGGCTAGATTCGAATCTGTCAGATGGACAGATTCGAATGGGCCTTAGGCCAGATTCGAGGTTGGCCCACAACAGACTCGAATCAGGGCCTATAATTAGGGATAGACTCGAATCATTAGCAGACCTTTGGCAGAATTCGTGAGGAATTAAGCAATAGGCGATCTCGAGTTTATCAGCTAGGTGAGTCCCGTTTCAGAGAGAATTAGTACGTAGGATCGTTCGTGTGTCGTTCGTTCAGCGTCTAATAGTCTCCGTGTTTCCGTTGGTTGAGAGTTGTCCGTCTGACCGTCAACGAGGATTCCGCACTCGTTAACGGGTCCGCGTCTAGATAGATCTGTCAGTGGTAGACCTTACACTATTCTATGTATATATACTACTTTCTGATTTGTTTCCTTGATAAACTCTGATTTCTCTGATAGTAGATATGCTTGAATCTTCGAATATATCTTTTCCTGAATATCAGCACTTTCTGTTTATTGAGCTGTTGAGCAGCTTGAAGTTTATCTGTTGAGCAGCTTGAGTTTGAACACTGGCACCTTCTCCAACACGTTGCCTAGTTTGTCGAGACATCTACAATTACGACCACTTAAGTATATAATTATAGCACTTTTTCAAATTGTTCTTGTTTTTAAAGAAAGAGACCACAAATTGTATTCTATGCATTATCCATATCATATGCAACATATACATGTATATTTTTGACTACTTAAGCTAAGCATATTGCCATATCGATCAATTAAGCAAATTGCATAAAATAACAACGAACTTTTCGTGACTTGATTAGCATGACTCTCCTTCAATTTTTAACCATGATTTTACCTTATATCTACTTTTTAACATATAATCAACAGTTAAATCTTTCTTAATTGTTCATACAAAAAGTCAACCTAAAAAGTCAAAATTGATCCCAAGAACTCCATTAAAGCTATCTTTCATCCTTTCATGAAAATTGTAAAGAACTCATACCTTGTTTGATGAAAATGAAGAAGAACTTTGGTCTAGCTTAAAAAATGGATGAAATCCTAGCTTGGATCTTTCTTCCCCAACTTGAGTTGAAAACTCAAGTTCCTTGCCCAATCTTGTTTAAAATGAAGTTCTAGCTTTTCTCCTAAGGATTTTTGTAGGCAAAAATGGAGTTTTTGTGTTGAAATGGGTTGAAAGGAGGGTGTTACCGTAAGGTAGGCGCAAGGGTGCTTGTTGTAGGGTTGTATAAAAAATTTTCTATTTTAAAAAGGGAAGAAAGCGGGCAGGCGCATCCCTGGGCGCAGGCCTGCGCCGGCGGCTGCGCTTAGGGGGCCTGTTCGGCTCAAAAAATTTTCATTTTTCAGTTTGTTTGGGTGCATGCTTGGCTCGATAATTTACGTTTTTTCATTATAAAATTATAATTTGCAAGCATCTTTCGTGACATATTAACACATACTTGTGTTTTCCCCCTTCCCCAACTTAAAGAAAGTGTCGTCCCCGACACTAATTCAAGATTAAAATAGGAACAATATATATGGATAACAAAATTAAAGCAAGTAATGTCCTATGGAATTAAAAGTAGCACATGAGAGTTTAAGAGCGTTAGTACAACCATCGGTGCCAACACGAACACCGGAATTCAAATTGTTTTAGGCCCAAGGCCAACAACGTAGTGAAAACTAAATTGTTTGAAGACATGAAATTGTTTGTTAGCAACGAAGCCGTGAATAAAAGAGCTAGAATTTATCTGGGGAGGTCATGTGTGATGTGCGGGCGGAATTAGTTTGGGAGATTCGGTGGCCGACAACCCGTTCAAGCTCGTGCACTCGAGAGTGGAGGCTAGAGAGCCAACGGGAGTGAGCTACCACCGAGATGTCGTGCACGTTGAAATCTTGTTTAAGCTTCTCCACTTCCAGAAGCACCGCCTTTTTCGCGGCTAGAAGCCCCTCCACTGCATCCTTTATAGCTTTTAATCGCGCTTCCAAAATCGCATTATCAGAGGGTTGTTGAGTTGATGGTCCACCTACTTCAGTCCGATCCTCCACAAGACGAGCTTTCCCTTTACCAATGTCCTTCTCATAGATATAAAATGACCACGTGGATGGAATTATGGAAACCATGCCATGTGCAGGCTCGCGGATCAAGAAAGTGTTAGAGACTTGCTCGAATACCAAACCAGCCATTGTATGTCGCGTAAACCACACATCATTGGGTCTCAGAAGAGGTGAACTCGACCCCTCCGAAATAATCCCCATATTGATAAACATATCACTTAACATTCGTGCATAAGGGATTTCGATTGGTGTCTTTGATAAGGTGGCCTCCCAAATGGTTTGCATAATGATGTATGCGAGGGAAATGGCGGGTTTTCCGGTTAGGATAGCATGAATAAGCATGACCTCTCGAGTGCGGACCGAAGTTGTGTTTGATGATCGGGGTACAATATTTAACACAATTATTTTCCATAACACCTTTGCTCATGGCCGCAAATCACCTCTATAATACTTGGAGTACACCCTAGCTTGCTCATTGGTGAGGTTAAAAACCTCGGTAAGCTTCCTTGCCCATCCTTTGGAATGCCTTAAAACACCACTCGATAGATCACGCTCTGTCCAAAATTCTCTAGTTGTAGGGAATTCCGTGTCAAAATCAAAATAGTTACAAAGGTCGGTCCTAGTAACCACTACCTCCTTCCCGTCGATTCTCCCTCGGAGCTCAAAATCATGCTCTACTTCGGCTTCCCTGCGAACTAAGGAACGCATCCATTCACGGATTTCATATTCATGCACATAAGGTGTCTCTATCCTTAAAGCACCCGACCATCATATTCTATCAAAGCTCTCAATAATTCCAAAGTTCTTGAAATCCATCTCTATAGGCGTTTTCTCTATGTAAAAATGAGTTGGTGGTTCCGAAACGGGCGGTGACGGGGGAGGTGAGGGGTACTCTATGTTGATGGGAATTGGCATGTGTACGCGCATGCGGGGTGTGCGTGTAACGCGGCGACGAGAGTTGCTCGTAAATTGATGTTTCATCTATATATATAGCAAGAATAGATTTAGAATGAAATAATGCACAAATTGGGACGCACGTATGCACGTCTCGATGGACTCCGGTGACTCCGATTAGACAATCATGAGTTGATGCCATGTTTTTAATAATGCCTCGGAATACTAACTTAAGCAAATAGTAACATTAGAATGAGGGTTCTCGTACCATAGGTTTGGCATTTTGTCTCATATGCATGATGCGTGGAAAATGGAAGTACGTAGCATGGCAAGAGTTACGTAAATGACATGAACTTTGTGACTTTCTTTGGAAAACTAGCGCTTACAAGTGCGAATCATGTGATTTGTTGCGATGTACATGTGCATAAGAATTCTAACATGAATTTTGTGAACCTAGGGCATGGCAAAACCACTAATGTAGAATTTTATGAACAAGTCATAGTGAGGGAATTCTCAAAAATCACATTTAAGATAAAATTCATGAGTTGCCTATATGCTAGGATTTTTCACTCAAATAATGGCATAATACGCATCTAAACATTTCTCCTCAAGCATAAACTTGGAATTAGGGCAGAAAACTACTTCATGACATAATAGCACTTCTTGACTTGAAAAGAAGAGAAATGGAGGAGAAAACGACTTACATTGGAGAGAGGGTCACAAAGAGAGGATGAAATGGAAGAATGCTCCTGATTTTGGAAGATCCGAGAGCAAAATGTTGCCTAATTTTTGTAGTTTTGGGAGAGAAATGGGTGAAATGGTGTGAAAAGGGGTTAAAAGTTCGCTGGTCTTCATCGGGGCGCAGACGCAGGTGCACCCCTGCGCTGGCCGGTACGCCTGGGGCGCAGGCCTGCGCTGGCCGGTGCGCTGCCCTGGCTGCCAGGTGTTTTTTGTGTGTGCTTTTTGTGGTGTTTGGTCCCCCTAATGCTAATGAATTTGCGTACGAAACACCGATTCCTTCTCCGATTTTTGCCGTCTTTTTCGTCATTCTCCGTCTTTGGATTCTTCCCAATGATGTACAATCTTTCCCCAACTTAATCGGACACTACGTGTGACATTTTGTAATAGGATGAAACTTTAATGTGGCTAAGTGTCTCAAAGGAGCGATTAAAAATAACTAAAATATATATATAAATAAAATCTAACTGAATAACTGAAATTAAAGCACACTTTCGTGGTGAAAACAATTGCACTTAGCATGTGCAACAAGCCTTTAAACCCCTCAGTAGCCTGAGTGGACGAGTTATAGTCTCGTGAGGGTTTCTATGGAACACACCCAAAAAGTTTGCTGGATTGCCTTCCAGGAAGCGCTAAGTTTAATGTCTTCAGCCAAACATTTTGGAACTCTAATATTTAAGTGATATCTTCCAAGACCATTGTCTCAGATGATATAATTCCATTATTAGCCCATTGCACAAATAATTTTAATCGATGTCCGTTCACTTTAAACGGCTCACCGCCTTTCTTGTTGTTGATTCCCAGATAATATCAGCACTTTAATGTCAATAATCACTCACAATCAGAATTTGCACTCAATAATTATGTAATGATTAAAGAAGACAAAGAGAATATTTGAGAGAAAAATGCGGCGGCTGGAGAGAACAAAACCGTGTGATTGTATTCAATTGTCATCAACTTCTTTTCACCAAACCCTAGAAGGCTATACATAGGATGAATTAATTAAGTTTCAAGGAATTACACTTTGGCCCTTTGAACTTTTCATACAAAGAAAATAACTTAGAAATAAATTACAAGACAAAACATTCTATTAATAATTATTACAAAATAGATCCACAAGATCGAAATTTAATATCTAACAATCTCCCCTTTTTCGATCATTGTGGAGGACCTGGAACTCTGGCATGATTAGTAGATTCACGGAGCCCAAGGATGACATCAAATCATCTAATCACTTGTCTCATTTGTAGCCGTTCGTTCAGGTATTCGATGCCGCTGAGGATGTCTTGTATCTCCTTTGGTGAGCGTCTAAGTTCTGGATCTGTGAGCATCGAATTCTTGAATTCTTTTTGTAAGTTCAGCTCTAACCATTCTGATTGTTCCATCGGAGTAACAAGGGAGATCCTCGAAGCGCATGAATCTTTTATGCCCTTTTTGATTCACAAAAATAACTCCTAGGTCTCCTCTAAGTACAACTCTGTACGCAGGGTGATGATCAAGCAGGAAGCTGTCTTGCTCAGTGGCTCGTAGATTGACTTTGATCAGCGCGCTCTCTATTGCCATTTGGAAATCTCTTAAGCACATGATGATCAAGCGGCGGTTCATGCTTCGTATGAGTGCGGCTACGGCGTTCATGTGAGACAGACGTTTTCTAATTTTATGTTTCAGTCTTTCGTGTAAAAATTCGACGTCGTCCACATTCACAAAGTCTAAGTCATTCTCATAAAACTCCTCCACTGTACCATCTTCTCTCTCTACCTGAAAGGCAGGATAGTATACTTTTGCTCTTCTGCACATTGTGATGGTTAGAAGCCTCTTTATCTTTGACTTAGATACTTTGGACCTCCTCTCCCTGAGCATTAACTGTTTGTATTCGGCCTGTTCAGCTTTAGAAACATTTGTAAGTTCCATCAGTAGACGCCTGTTGAACGACCTTGGCTTCTTCCTGAAGACCATCTTGAACCTTTCTTCCAGATAAGGGTTCTGGAACTGCTCTTTAGGGAAATTCTGAAAGAATTCTTTCAGGCCCTGAACGGGGGGATCTTCTATCTCAGATGACTTAGCTTCAAGTAGTTTGAAGATTTTCCTCCTGCGTTCTTGCCTCAACTCTTCTTTTAGCTCTGGTGGCAGAGAGTGTATGCCATCTTTCGAGTACCAACCCACCCAATAAAGATCACCGTGATCATGAACACCAGGCTGCTCAGGAGGCTCATCAAATCTGTCTACACGTCTAGTTTCTGAGGGTCCTTGTTAGGCACAAAAAGGCCTCAGTCAAACCTGCTCTACATCTGAGGGGGAGATTTTATAATCAAACCTGTTGATACATTTGAAGGTTGAATTTAAGGCCTGTTATATGCCTTATTGAAACCTGAAAATGATTTGCAATATCAGTCTAAAGCTGTTCTATAAGTTGCATGTGTTGCAACCAAGACAGTTTGTCCAAGCTGATCAGTCTGCTGATCAGGCTGGACATAAACTGTCTACGCTGCTCTACACTGTTGAGCAGCCTGGGCATTTTTAAAGTGTTCTGTTCTTTGTGAACAGAACCTGTTCTTTGTGAACAGGCTAAACACTTTATGGAATTTGTTTCCAAGTCATCATGTATTGTTTTTAACTACCAGATCAGTTTACACAGTTGAAGACAAAGTGGAAAGCAGAACCGCTCAGCCTGCCCAAGCTGTTCTGTTACATGAAGACAAACGGATATTTGAAAAAGGGTGACAGACCTTTTTCTTATATCAAAATAGGCCTTTACAAGGAAGAAAGACGCAAAGTTGACATTCCTAAAATGGTTAAAGGCAATGCAACAGTAGAAAGTAAAAAGACAAAAGTTCTGCACAAGAGAATGCAAGTCTGCTTTTCAGAAAAGTGCAGAAAAGTTATATTGTCTTTTCAAACAAGACTTCTCCTTTTTCATTCTGCCCAATGAAGATGTTTCTCTTAGATCCTCTAAGTGAGTATAAAAGGAAGCTTCTAAGGTCAGAAAGAATGTGAAGAAAGCTAAGTGCTTAAACCAAGAGTGAACGTGCAAGTGTGCTATTCATGCATGCAAATCTTCTGTAAACAAGCTTCTGTGTGTCTAAGCTGTTTACCAAAGCTGTTCCTTAAAGTCTTGTAAAATACAGTGAGTGCATCTTAGTGAGTGTGTTCATTGTAATCTAGTTTGCGTGTGTCTTAGACTAGAAACCATACTGTTGTATTCTGTCATCTCAGCTTGAACAATTCCGCAGTCAAGCTTGTTTGTAATTAACATTTGTTGATAATACATACAAACATTGAGAAAAAGAGTGTGTAGATTTTAAATACTGTATTCACCCCCCCTCTACAGTTTATTACTATATACTTTGGGAACCTTTCGGGACCTACAACTGGTATCAGAGCAGTTTTAGAGTGTGTGTCATTCTAGATCTCTCATAATCCCAAGTTTCCATGGACAACAGTGCTGCAAACTCTTCTTACTATGACAATGGCTCTATGGGCAAGCCTCCAAAATTTAATCATCAAAACTTCTCTGGTTGGAAGTGCAGAATGATGCTCTATTTAGAGAATCTGGATGTACAACTGCCAGAGATAGTGATGGAGGGTCCCTATGTGCCAACCTCTGTTACTACAATAACTCCAGCGGTTGAAGGAGCTGCTCCTGAAATCAGGACCTTTGAGAAAGCAAAAGCTCAATGGTCTGATGAAGACAAGAGAATGGTAGCTCTGTATGCAAAGGCCAGAAACAACCTGGTCATTTCTCTTCCTGATGATGTGTTCAAGCAGGTTGAGAAGATGAAGACTGCAAAGGAGATGTGGGATACTCTGTGTACCGTCTATGATGGACCCACAATCACACTGGACAACAGGATTAACAATCTTGTTAGACAGTATGAACTCTTCTTTGCCAAACCAAAGGAGTCTCTCACAGAAACCTACACCAGGTTCACTGCTCTGGTGAATGCTCTCAAAGCTGTTGGGATCACCAAGGACAGTCTTACTTTGGTGAACAAGTTTCTGGACATTTTACCTGAGGAGTGGAACTATTTCTCAACCATCCTAAGAAACTCAGGTACTATCAGAAGTATGGATCTGGTCAATCTGTATGGATCCTTACTGAATGATGAACAATCAAGGCAGCAAAAGAGGAATGCTTTGGAAATGTCCAGAAGAGGTACTGCCTTTGTGGCTAATGTGAGACAGTCTGTTAATCAGGTGAGTGATGTGTTCACTCAACCTGATCAACAGGATGATGATAAGGAGGAGGTATCTGAAGAAGAAGAGGCTGCAGATCTTACTGAACAAGATGATGAGCAAATGATAGCTATGCTTGTCAAAAAGTTCAGCAAGAGAAGATTTGGAAGAAGTATGCTACAAGGAGGTGCAAGTGCTGGCAAAAAGAAAGCATTTGACAAATCCAAGGCTGAGTGCTTCAAGTGTGGAAAAACTGGCCATATAGCTGCTGACTGTGTGTCAAAAGCTGTTGGTCAGTCATCCAAACCTATCAAGACTAACAGGGATGATGGCTATAGGGTTAAGTACCTTATGGCCATGGCTAAGCTGAGGAAATTGGAAAACTCTGTGTCTTCCAATCGCCAGAAGGGACTCATGGCTGAGACATGTGACTGGGAGGAATCTGATTCATCATCTGATGAAGAAGATAATCAGTGTCTGATGGCCAACTCTGATGTCCCATCAACAAGCAGTTTCAAACAGGACATGGCTGAAGCTGAAGCCTTCAGCAGCTTGGAGAACTGGAATCCTACAATGATGTATAAGGTACAAAATTTTATGGCTTACAGTTCTGAAGAAAAAGTTAAAATGTTTGAATACATGCTTGTTGATCTGAAAGCTGCTGTTGAGAAGCATGATGCTTTATTATCTGAAATCTCTAAGCTTAAAGCTGATCTTAAAACTAAAACCAGTAAACTGGACAATTTCTATAAGTTGGAAACTGAGCTTGATGAATTAAAACACATCAACTCCATTTTACTGGAAGAAAAGAGAGAAACAGATATAAAGCATGCTAAGCTTCAAAAGATAGTTGACTCTTGGTGCCAATCTGCACAAAAAGTCAGCCATTGTATCAGTCAACAGATCCCTGCTCAAATCCAAGCCTATCTTGGAGGGGATATTGACACAGCAGCTTCCATCGTTGAAATAAGTAATTTGAAAGAAGACTTGTCCACTCTTGGTGAACTTCCAAATACATTCATCCAAAATGTGAATGGTAAACTTATTTCAACAAACAGGTTTGTCAGGCCTCAAAATACTGACAGCTTGTGTGAACTCAGCTCAAAAGCTGATGTTGGAGTCTGTTCTCCAAAACAGCCTGCTAAGTGCTCTGCTAGCTCACACAAGCAGAAGAAAGGAAAACATGCTCAAACTGAAGCTGTGGATGCTAAGCCTGTTGACAAAACAGGTTCAGAGTCCAAAGCTGTTGGTAAAAAGCATGTTAATCCTTTTGATGCCAAACATTTTGAAAATAAGTTTTCAAAAAGTAAGCAGCCTGTTTTCAACAAGGGTAAGTCTCAGGTTGAAAACAAAACTGCTGTGATTTCAAATAAGTTTTCAAATCATGGTGGTAAGTTGGTTTTAAATGAAAATAAGTTTTTCATAACCAAACACAGTGAGTATGCTGATAGGCAGCATAAATCACAACTCAGTAGGGGCAAAGGCAAAGCCATTGCTCAAACTGAGACAACTGGGAATAAGTTTCCCAAACCTGTGGAAGCTCAAAGGCCAATCAAGCTTCCTGTCTTTGCCATCTGTCCTCCCAAAAAGAGGAAAGAAGAGACAGTCAAAGCTGTGGCCTATGAACTTACCACACAAGCTGTTGATTCTGCAAAAATTGCTAAACCTGCTGAAAGAATCAACAAAAACAGTTCAGAATGTGTTTCTGAAGGACCTTCTTCCAAAAGCACCAAAAAGAGAAAATGTTATAAGTGTGGGAAGAAGACACATCTGGCCAAGGATTGTCCTGAACCTGAGGACTTGAGGCCTGTTGGCTCTGCTGTTTCCCTCACAGCTGTTACAAGCAGTGGTGGAAATGACATAGTCACTGAGGATGGTATTCAAAATGATACCATTCAAATAGGGAATATTAGTGTGGACATTCAAAATCCATCAACAAGTGTTGATGAAGTAGGAGAACTCATCTGTGTGATGAGTTCCCCTAAAAATAACTAATAATTCTCTTCTCACTCTGCAGGAAAAACAACCTTCCCAGGTTTGGTACTTGGACAGTGGCTGCTCAGGGCACATGACAGGTTGTAAAGAACTGCTGAGTGATCTCAGGCCTGAAAAAGGGCCAAAAGTCACCTTTGGTGACAATGTACAGGGATCCACTGAGGGATATGGAACTCTTAAAGCTGGTGCTGCAGTGTTCAAAAGGGTAGCCTATGTGGTTGGGCTAAAACATAACCTTGTTAGCATAAGTCAACTGTGTGATGCTGGCTACAAAGTTAACTTTGATGAGCACCTGGGTTACATATTGGATTCCCAAGGCAAAGTTGTGCTGTGTGCTCAACGAAAGAAAGGTGTATATGTTGTGGATATGCATTCTGCTGATCCCACAACTGAAACCTGTTTTCTCACAAGAACCAACGCTGATCTAAACTGGTTATGGCATAGAAGATTGTCACACCTGAACTTCAAGAACATCAATAAACTCTGTAAGAAAGAGTTGGTGACAGGTTTGCCTTCTATTACTTTTGACAAAGATAGATTATGCACAGCTTGTGAGAAAGGCAAGCAGAGAAAAACATCTTTTAAATCCAAACATAATTTCTCTATTGATACTCCACTCTTCTTAATCCATATGGACTTGTTTGGACCTATTAATGTCCCAAGTCTAGGAGGAAGAAGATACACTCTTGTAATGGTTGATGAGTTCTCCAGGTACACATGGGTGATCTTTTTGAAGAGCAAAGGAGAGGCTGCGAGAGAAATTATTGGATTTGTTAAAAAGATGGAAATGCTGAACTCTGCCCAAGTAAAGCAGCTTAGAAGTGATCATGGTACTGACTTCAGAAACAGTACTCTTGAAGACTTCTGTGAAGAGAAAGGTATCAATCAAAACTTTTCAGCAGTAAGAACTCCTCAACAAAATGGAGTTGCTGAAAGGAGAAACCGAACTCTCATTGAAGCTGCCAGAACCATGCTGTGTGCATCAGGTTTGCCTTCATCATTTTGGGCTGAAGCTGTCAACACTGCCTGCTTCACTCAACACAGATCCTTAGTGGTGAAAAGGTTCAACAAGACCCCCTATGAGCTGCTCAAAGGGAGAAAGCCAAATGTCAGCTATTTCCATGTGTTTGGATGTCCCTGTTTCATTCTGAATCAAAGGGCCCAGCTGTCAAAATTTGAACCTAAAGCTGATGAAGGAGTGTTTGTTGGTTACTCTTCTATCTCCAAAGCCTACAGAGTATACAACAACAAAAGAAAGGTGATAGATGAATCTATCAATGTCACCTTTGAAGAGTCCAAGAATGCCTCCACCAAAGCTGTTCCTGAATCAGTTTCAGGAGACCTCAACTTTGATGATCTGATGCATTCAATCAATGAAAAGGACTCAAAAGCTTCCACTACACCCAGTGTGGAACCTGCTAATCATAATGGACATGATGATGATTATGTCAATACACCCTGTGTGAATAAATGTACTGACTTAATTACAACTGCATGTCCAGAACCTATCAATGCTGATTTCCCCAGTTCCTCTGCTGATATGTTCAACAGTGGTCAGACATGTTCAACAAGTGAACAGGCTCAAGACAACAGTGTGTCTGAAAATCTTGAGAGATGTTCAACAGGACCTGCTGAAGATGTTAACAACTCTGGTAAGTCATCATTGAAAAATGATCCTAAGTGGATCAGGTGTCACCCCAATGATCAAATAATTGGTGACATCAATAAAGGGATACAAACTCGGTGGGACAGCTTAGTGAACTTTTGTATGTTCTCTAGTTTTGTTTCACTGATGGAGCCAAAGAAGGTGGATGAAGCACTAAAAGATGCCAATTGGATCACTGCCATGCAAGAAGAACTCAATCAGTTTGAGAGAAACAAAGTATGGAAGCTGGTCCCTGCCCCTAAAGGAAAAACAATAATTGGCACAAAATGGGTTTTCAGGAACAAAATGGATGAGCAAGGTCATGTCATTAGAAATAAGGCAAGACTGGTTGCTCAGGGCTACAGACAGGAGGAAGGCATTGACTATGATGAGACATTTGCTCCTGTGGCCAGGCTAGAAGCAATTCGTTTGTATCTAGCCTACGCTGCTCATAAGAGCATAAAGGTATTTCAAATGGATGTGAAAAGTGCATTTTTGAATGGGAAGCTGCAAGAAGAAGTATATGTCAAGCAGCCTCGAGGTTTTGAAAATGAACAACACCCAGGTTTTGTCTATAAGTTAGACAAAGCTCTCTATGGTCTCAAACAAGCCCCTAGAGCCTGGTATGACACTCTTACTGAATTCCTTATGAGCAATGGGTACTCCAGAGGTAAAGTGGATACCACACTGTTCATAAAGAAGGTGAAGTCTGATATTATGCTTGTTCAAATTTATGTGGATGACATAATATTTGGTTCTACTAATGAGCAACTATGCAAGAATTTTTCATTACTCAT
>JAANYP010009557.1:0-60665 GCA_020465985.1 Centrapalus pauciflorus | reverse complement strand
TTTTTTTTTTTTTTTTTTTTTTTTTTGAGAGAAAAGATGAGAGGATTTTGATCTTTCAAGGTGTGAATGAAATGAGAAATTAGTCCTCCATTTATAGAAGAGAATTGGTCTTGCAAATGATGAAAGAAAAGGTGGTGTTTAACACTTTACCAACATGTTGGAAAAGTAGAAAAAGTGAGGAATTCTTTTTAATATTTTTTAATGAAAGTCAAAGGGGACACAAAAGTGTGTTCCCCTTTTGTGTTGGCTGATTTTTATGGTATAAGAATGATGTATTTTGGTTTTATTTTTTTGTATAAAAATATTTAGAATGTATTCTTGTATTTCCCTTTTTATGTAACTTCAAAAATACTTTTGGATGCATTGTTTTAATGAATTGTATTAGTGTATTATTAGTGTCACTAATCATAATTTAATTATGTACTTAGTTGAATTAATCCTTCATATCGTAAATCGATCGGATTAATTGATTTCCCGATTCATCACACCTATGAATTTGATTCTAATTGAGTTGAATTTCTTCATGAGCCTTGTTAATCACTTTGATTAATTTCTAATGACCACTGATTAGGTTATAATTGGCTAGTAAATACTGACTAGATCATAGTCGCTAACCTGGTTTATTGCCGGATGTTACCAAAAGGAAAGAAAATCTACTAAACTACTAACTTACTTTAAAAAGAAAGAGAAACTACTAAGGTCAAGTTACTCTGGATTACGCATACCATTTAGTTGAACTAACAACTCAAAGCGTGACTTATCAGATGCTTTAGTGAATAAATCTGCATTATTATCTTCCGTTGCCACTTTTACCAGTTTTATTAAATTCTTTTCAGCACAATCACGTATAAAATGATGTCTTATTTCTATGTGCTTTGTTTTACTGTGTTTAACTGGATTATTAGTTATAGCAATTGTAGACTGATTATGTATCCTAATGGGAGTATGAATGTAAGTCAAACCGTAATCCCGCAATTGTTGTTGTATTGACAAAACCTGTGAACAACAACTACCAGCAGCTACATATTCGGCCTCGCACGTTGACACGACTACCGAAGTCTGTTTCGTACATTGCCAGGATACGAGCCTCCCTCCAAGGAACTGACAAACTCCAGTTGTTGATTTCCGGTTCAAGCTGCAGCCACCATAGTCAGAATCCATGTATGCTTCCTATTCCAGATCACCATCAGCATGATACCAAAGTCCCAGAATCGGTTTTGACTTGAGGTATCTCAGAATCCGCTTCACGGCTTTCATATGCATTTCTTTCGGATTAGCTTGTAACCTAGCACAAATACACACATCAAACATAATGTCAGGTCTAGAAGCAGTTAAATACATGAGTGACCCGATCATGGCCCGAGATAGAGTCGGAGCCACATCAGTATCACTTTCTGTACCTGGTCCGAGATTGTGATTCACTTGAATCGGAGTACTGAAGTGAGCGGTCAACTTTGTTCCTTCTGTCCCGATGCGCTCCATAATATCGTAGACATACTTCTTCTGATGGATAAACATGCCCTCCTTCCTTTGTTCAACTTGCAAGCCCAGAAAGAAGTTTAACTCTCCCATAGCACTCATCTCAAACTTTGACTTCATAACCTTCTCAAAATCTTTGCACATCTGTTCGTTTGATGACCCGAAAATGATTTCATCCACGTACACTTGTACCAAGATAAATTCTTCTCCCTTTCTCTTCACGAACAATGTACTATCAATTCTCCCTCTTTCAAACCCGTTGTCCAAAAGATGAGTTGACAGTGTTTCATACCATGCCCTTGGTGCCTGATGCAATCCATACAAAGCCTTATCGAGTCGATATACTCTGTCGGGATACTTTGGATCATTGAACCCATGCGGTTGTTCCATGTACACCAGTTCCTTCACCTTTCCATACAGAAAGGCACTCTTTACATCAAGTTGATGGACTTTAAATCCTTTAAAGGACGCAAAGGCCAGAAACAGACGAATTGCCTCGAGCCTTGCCATTGGTGCAAACACCTCGTTGTAATCAATTCCCTCTTCTTGGTTGAATCCCTTTACCACAAGTCTTGGCTTGTTGTTATAACAATACCCCGATCATCTCTCTTGCACTTAAAAACCCATTTGGTTCCTATTGCAACTTTTCCTCGAGGTAGCCGCACTAACTCCCACACTTCAAGCTTTTCTGAATTGTGACAGTTCTTCTTGCATGGCTTCAACCCAAGAGTTGTCTTTCAGTGCCATTTGCACATTCTTCGGCTCTACTTGCGAGATGAAACATGAATATAAACATGTGTGATACGCCTCAGAGTCATTGATCATCGACAACATCACTGTGTTGTTATTCACCCTACTCCTAGTTCTTACACCGGTATTCGGATTTCCTATGATGCTCTCAATCGGATGATCCTTGTTTATCCTTGATGTCTCAATCTCATCAACTCTAAGATTATCTCCTAAGTTTGATCCTTTTTCACCTAACGGGGGTACGACTTCTGACGGTACATTCCCTTCCTCATGATCACTGTCATTAGAGTTAGAAGTACTTGTCTGATTCTCGATTGTAGGTAACTCAGGTTCATTCTCTGTTGGAGACCCATCTTCTGTCGTTGTAGGCTTAGAAGTTGATGGAATGCTTATCTTTGGAAAACCTTAATTGTTGTCATTCAAGCTTAATGACGAGAAGTCATCCTCCTATGTACCTGCATTTCCACTAACTGGTTTGTTAAATGATTCAAACGATAAGTCATAATCAAATAACCACTCAGGACCTGTTTGGGGCTCATGTGAATAACTTGTAACATCAATGTTAAACACAATTTCTACCGTACCGTTTGTTTTGTTAAAAACCCTTTTGTTTGGTGAGTTAGGCACATAACCTAGGAAATATCATTCGTCAGCCTTTTCACCAAACTTAGGTTGATGTTTTGTTTTCAATAAAGTACACGGTACCCCAAACGGTTCAAAGCCTATTAAATTAGGTGGTCTTTTATTCAGAACTCCATAACAGGTTTTGTTTAGTGACTTGACAGTAAGGACCCGGTTTAAAACATGACATGCGGTATTCACTGCCTCCCCCCAAAACATGGTAGGAAGCTTTGAATCCGAGAGCATGGTCCTTGTTGCCTCAATCAAAGTCCTGTTCTTCCGTTCTGCCACCTCATTTTGTTGTGGCTCATATGGTGCAATAAATTGATGCACGATGCCTTTGGATAGGCAATATACACCAGTTACTGTGTTTTTAAATTCTTTTTCCATTATCACTCCTGATACGTTTTACCCTCATCCCGTAGGAGTTTTCAACTTGGTCTAGGAATCCAACAACTTTCCAGTTGTTTCGTCCTTTGTACCTAAATAGAAAACCCATGAAAAACGTGGGTAATCATCAGTGATAACTAAACAATACCAACTACCACCTATACTCCTTTTGTTGATAGGTTCGAATAGATTCATATGCAACAAATCGGAAGTGGAAGCTATCGAGTTCTGAGTCTTTGACTTGTGTGACTTCTTGTGTTGTTTGCCTTTCTTGCACGGTACACACTTGTCATCGAACTGAAAATTCTTCAGTGGGACACCTTGCACCAGACCATGTTTAGTGATGTAGTTCATTTTCCTTAGGTGCAAGTGTGCCATGCGTCTGTGCCATAAAACGGATTCTGACTCTGAAGCTTTGGATAGAAGACATATTGTTCCCATCGATGAATTTGATTTGTTCATGTCCATCATGTACAAATCATTTATCCTTGGAGCTCTCGTCATTATCCACTCTTCAGGTACTTTAAATCCCGGTTTCAACACTAACGCCTCAGTATCAGTAAAAATTATTGAGTTCTTCTTATCACAGATTTGAGATACACTAATGAGATTGTGATCAAGTTTATCAACATGGTAAACTTGATCAAGTGTGATAGTCTCATTAGTGACCCCTCCAGTACCAGTGATATGTCCTCCCTTGTTCCCAGCGAATGATATGAATCCTTTGTTCCCAGCGAATGATATGAATCCCTTGTTCCCTCCCTTGAAGTCTGAGAGCAGACTCCTTTCCCCAGTCATGTGACGAAAGCAACCACTATCGACGAACCATTTGTTGTTTAGACCTGTAGTTAGCTCCTGCACATGAAAGAAAACAAGTTAGTTATCACGGGGAACCCAAGCCATGATTGACTTGGTAATACCATTCTCATCCACATACGTGAACTCCTTCAAATACCCATCTCTCCTTTCAGGTGACTTGGATGTTTGATTGAGAACCGGTTGTGGAGCTGAGTGATTCAAGTTCACTCTTGGCCTTTGGGTAGGCATTTGCTGATGAGCCCTTGAATAATTTCTATTATAAGGCATTTCAGATTGATATCCCTGGGTCTACCTGGTGTCTGATGTCTTTGAGGAGTGTGAGACCTAGCTGGAGTGTAAGTCCTTCTAGGTGTTGTACTCCTATAAGCTTGTTGAGGTCCTGACCTACACTGATTAGGGACTCTATTCGGCGAATTAGTCCTAACCACTTCATTTGGTCTAACGACATAGGTATTTGTCTAACAGCGGTCTTGGGTGTGGCATTAACAATTTTCTCAATGTTTTGACAACCACTTGTGCTAGCAACACTAGATATTGGTTTATGTTGTTTAGGCTTTCCAACAATAGGTCTAGACTCTGGTTTAGAGGGTGTAGACTCTACATTCTTATATGGACAGCTAGACGCAACATGTCCCCTCTCATGACATCTAAAGCAAGATATCTTATCAATCGACTTCTTATGAGTGCCCTTTGATTTTGGTGTCTCACTCGTGGCATGTTCTTTCTTTTAAGCTATCGTGACTACTTCCTCTTTCTGATTATTAACTTCAGGTTTAGCTTCTCCTAGAATTTTTTCACTAGAGGACTGCACAAACTTGACTTTCTTAATCGTAGAGTTACTATTAGACACCTTAGTTGATTTATCCTTATCAGATTCAGATACAATTTCAGATGCTACCTCTGACTCAACTGGTTTATCAGTTTTATCATGAGGTTGAGGCACATAATTATCGTTGAAAGGTGGAGGACTCTCTTGATAACCTAAACCTACTGGTTTCTTAGACTGACGTTGAGCATCTAAGATTTTCCCTAGATTTAATGAAGAGTTCCTAAACTTTTCCAACTTACTATTTACCTCTGCAACTTTAACTCTTGATTCTGCTAGCTCAACCTGTCTCTGATACCACTTGTAAGGTCACCTACCTACAGATCCAATCTCGATGAGACACCGTCCAACGTGTGCGGAATCCTCCTTAGCGGCTTAACAGATTGATGACACACACGAAACACAGAGACACACACGATGATAGACGTAAACTCGAACGTCCCGGCACGTGATTCTCTCCAAGAACACTCTGAAATCTCTCTGCAAGTTCGTAATCGCCCGTATGCTTATCTTTGCAAAGATTATCAATAAAAATTGATTAAACCTTAATTATAGGACTTAACTTCGAACTTGGCATGGACAAGTTTGAGAAGGCCCAAGCCCACGAACTTGTCCAACATTAAGTTCGAATCTAGGCCTTTGAACTTATTCTAGAACTTGTCTTTGAACTTGTTCTAGAACTTATGTTTTAACTTACCTTTGAACTTATGTTTGAACTTATTGTAAAACATCAATTACAACCAAGTTCAAACATATATACAATCAATATCAATATCAAACATATGTCAAACATATGTATTAATGTGCAATTACGAACACTTGGACTATTATAAAATATCATCTATACTTAGACTGCTATCGTCACACAGGATGCACTAACAAGCTACGGTTAGTGACAATGCAGGGGGTTCCCTGCATTGACACTCCGAGCTTAAGTTAGCATTCAAGATGAAGGTATCATTTAGGAAAGTATGAAGGGATAGAAACCAGCATTACCCTTTTCTAGGTGGAATGTTACTTTTTTATACGCCCCTCCTGGAAAGCGAGGCGCTCCCCTGGACGACTCTCATTGGCTGACGAGGTCGTTCGCGGGATAGTTTTCCCTGCTCCTAGTGGACGAATAAGGAAACGCCCTTGGGGGCGCTTGTTTGAGCAGTACCTTTTCCCGACAGGATCTTCCTACTAGGACACTGCTTGTCACTCTTGGTTGTCCCCTCGGGTCAGACAGAGAATCATGGACTCGGGTATGGGCTCGAGGTGTCGTTAGAAGGGATAAGTGGGCCTTTGGACCAATCCACATATACATATATAAGATTGGGCCCATATGATCAGATACAAAAACCAAGACCATTCGTAGCACCATGTCAAAAACACAAAAGTTGTTGAGATCACTCTAGCCACACTGACTGTTGTTCTTCAACTGCTTGTTATGGACAAGTTTGACAAGTCTCAAATAGAAGATCACTATATGGATGATCTTCTACGCTGCTGCGGTGTCAAAGACCCTGATCCTGGAAGAACTCTACATAGAATAGGCCTAGCTTCCACCTAGAATTATATGTTTTGAAGTGTGGTGATGTGTATAAGTAGCAACGTTATATCTTTTGATCAACTCAGCAGAGATGAGACGCAGATTGCCATCCAGTTCTTTAATGGCTGCACAATAAATATGGAAAAGTGGATATTTGGAAATCAACACTCCTTTGTGGAACAGGAAACAATATCACCATCTATTAGGTATCCTCATTTCCTAATTCTCATTTTTGAAGACGTAAAAAAGGTACTCCCAAGCTTGCTGAAGTAGGGCATGTCTATAAGAAGGCCAAAAAAGCAAGTCTACCTTCAGTCTCCTTGCTTAAGGGGGAGTAGACCGTTACCCTAGGTTCATTTGTTGGTGCTAAGGCCTCTTTGGCTACTGGCTCTGTGCCACCAGAGACAATGGAACAACCTACACCAATTATTCCCAGCATAGTCTCCCAACCTGTTTCCATACCAACCACTACAACTTCTCCCTCCCAAAACCCAAGGAAAAAAAACCTTGGTTAAAAAGAAGGTCCTCTCTCTAAAGAAGGTTGTTATTGGTGAAAGCGTTCCTTCCCCACCATAAAGCCCCTCTGGTTCCTTTTCAAAAGAGCCAATTGAAACAAAGGCTACACCTGTTGCCACCACTCCAACTTTCTTGGAGCCTGGTGCAATACATGGATGCCTGCCTCATTCCACATCGAGTCCACCCCAGGGTCAGCCTGAGCCTTTTGGTTCCTCCCAAAAGGATCCAAACATATTGAGACCAACACATCCACTATCCCACCTTCCCAATAGGGTGAGGACATTGAAAAACAAGGAATCCTCTCCACTCCATACCGACTTCACATTGTCCCCAACTTGTATTTCTCCAACACACCCTGAGTCTGCACATAGTGCCAAAACTATTGGTTCTAACCCAGCAACGGATCAACCTTCACTTTCTTTTCCTCGTGATATTACTGGTACAACCCATATAATGGTTGAAGGACCAACTCCTCAGCCTGATATACCACAAGGTATAGACCAACCCTTTAGTGAAGGCTTCACCCCACTTCAAATTCCAACACGAGTTTTCACCAATACTGATGTTGAAATGCATCCTTATGCCCAATGATGATGTGCCATCACCATTGAGCACAATACCCAAGGCTTTGATGAAGGGATTACATTACCAATAGTGCATGAAGCAGCTATTGCCATTGTTGAGGGTACCATCGAAACTTCCAAATTGGGTCGTCTTTCTTTTGCGTTTGCTATGAAATTTCTCTCCTATGTGCAACTTCCATCACTAAGTGAACCTTTCTCCCCACCAGAAGATTCAAGTTTATTTATACCCTCTTCACCATCCACTCAATCAGAACAATCCACCCATACTCTTCCTTCTCCCAATAATTTTTCCTTGAACGAAATTATTGTTCTGTCCAACAAGGTTGATTCTTTTGGCAATTCTATGTCCACACTGCCCTCCACTATTGTAGACTCTGTTTCTACACAGCTTGCAGGATTTCCTGTTCAAGTCATTAGTTTCACAACCCACTCCTCAACCTAATCATGCGCCACAGCTGCAAACACCATCCATCACACACACCTCCCTACTTTCTCAACAACAAGACTCTATGTCCAGCTTGTCAACTATGTCCCAACAGCTGTAAAGTATTGTTGAAGCATGTTCTACTTCTCCTCCATCCTTTTAAGATTCTTTGAATACCATAGTGGTATCCCTGGCTAATTCAATGGCATCAGGCTTCAAGGAAGTGCAAGAAACTCTTAATATCACTCTTACACAGCTTAGAAACCTCATGTTCAATGATGGTGAAAGTGCTATTTTTTCTTTTCTTTCAGCCACCTCTACCTCTCAATCAACATCCCTTGAAACCTGTGTTGCTAAGTTAGGTGAGGTGAAGGACAGTCTCGCTTTCATAGTGCCAAGCCTGGTTGGTCCCAAGCCTGTTCCCAAAACTGTTGTCGCTAAACCCACTAGATCTGTTATTTTATGCAAAACTAGTATTGAAGGTTCTGTGTCATCTTCTTCAAAAGGGGAGTAAAACCTTCCTCAAAGGCTAGGAGAAATAAATCATCTTCCAAGTCTAAGGGGGAGAAATCTCAACTACTTCCAAGTCTATGGAGAAATCACCATTATATAGGAAAGCAGCATGCCTACTAACAACTTTATCTACTATAGGTACAAGTCATTATCCCAAGACTGCTTAGCCTACTCATGCTAAGTGCCAAAGCCCTGCATCATCTAAGGGGGAGAAACCCACATATAAGGTCAGGCCCAGCAAAAGAAGAAAAATAGTATTAAAATCATCTGAGGATGGGGTGGTGAAGACAGACCTTTCAATAGTAGGCAAAGTTGTTATCGATGTGGAAACTGAAAAGGACCTATAGTTCCAGTCTGACAAGGCCCAAGCCAAAGAGATCAAAATTCCAGTTGAACAATACTATGAGTGGAAAGAAGGCCAAGCTAAGCATTTAGGAAGAGCAAGATAATAGCCATATATAATTCGCAGATTATTGAAGCATTCACAAAGCATGGATATCATAAGAACATAATAAAGAACAAGATGAACAATAAGAATATATGCTCCACAGCAATATGATATGATAGTTAAATGTCTGTTAAAGATTACAATGATTGATGATATATCTGATATTTGCAATCCCTAATACATACACACACACACAGATATATATATATATATATATATATATATATATATATATATATATATATATATATATATATATATATATATATGTTAGGCACAAAAAGACCTCAATCAAACCTGTTCTATGTCATAGGAGGATATTTCTAATCAAACCAGATTGATACACTTAGGGGGAGATTTTACGACTTTTTAATGCCTCAATCAAACCAAATAAATGATTTGAAAAATCAGCCTAAGTTTGATTTACACTATTACATTAGTTGTAACCTGGCAGTTTGCCAAAACTGCCATATTTGTTGGACAGGTTTGACAGAATATGTCTAAGTTGTCCTTGTCTGTTGGACCATTTTAACTCAAATAAGTGTTTTGTTCATTGTGAACATGTTTAACACTTTATGGAATATGTTTCCATGCCTTCATGCAAATTTAAGACAAAGTGGAAAATGTTTCCAAATTTAAGACATGCAAATTTAAGACAAAATAGGTTTAACACTTTATGGAATATGTTTCCATGCCTTCATTGTGAACAAGTTTTGAACATTGAGATCAGTCTACAAATTTAAGACAAAGTGGAAAATCCGAACTGCTAAGTATCTGCCAAAGCTGTTTTGAAGCATGAAGACAAAAGGGATATCTGAAATGGACGACAGACCATTCCTTATACCAAAATAGCGTTACAAGGAAATAGGTTATAAGTTGACATTCTATTTTTAAGGTAAAGCTATAGACGAGAGAGACAAAAAGGTAAAGACAAAGATCCTGCAGTAAGAAGATAAAACTGCTTTATCAGAGTTTGTCTTTGTACAGAAAAGCAATCTTGTCCTATTATAAGATATTCCCACTTTCTCTACCACACATGAAGAAGCTTCGCTTGGATTCTGTATATGAGTATAAAATAGAAGCTTCCAAGGAAAGATAATGGATCTGGAATTTTCAACAACAGAGAACGTGAGTGGAAAGCAAAGTGTGTTTTTATGCATGCATGTTTAGTTCAACTTGAGTGAATTGTTCAGTCTTAATTTGTCCAATCTATGTCTTGTGTACATGCTGTGAGTGAAACTTAGTGAGTCACATCATTGTAACTAGATTGAATGTGTCTTAGATAGTCAAAAACTGTTGTTCAATTCTGTTATCTCTGTTTTGATCTTTCTGCAATCGAAACATGATTGAAATTTTAACAATTGTTAATATATACTTACAAGCATTGAGAAAAATTCGTGTGATTTTAGGATTAACTGTATACACCACCCCCTCTACAGTTTATCTAAGTATTTTGGGAAAACTTTTGGGACCTACAACTGGTATCAAAGCAAGATAGAGTGTGTGTCATCTCTTGATCTCTCTTACTACTCCCTATTTCCCATTATGGACAAATATGCTTCAAACTCCTCCTCCTACTATGACAATGGCTCTATGGCCAAGCCTCCAAAGTTTAATCATCAAAACTTCTCTGGGTGGATGTACAGAATGATGCTCTATTCGGAGAATCTAGATGTACTACTTCCAGAGATAGTGATGGAGAATCTAGATGTACCACATCAAGAATCTAGATCTACCTACCTCTGTCACTACCATCACACCTTCTGCAGAAGGTGCTGTTCCTGAGGTCAGGTTCATTGAGAAGGCTAATGCTCAATAGACTAATGAAGATAAGAGACTGGTGTCCCTTGATGCAAAAGCTAGAAACAACCTTGTAAAATCTCATGTGTTCAAACAGGCTGAGAAGCTGAAAACAACTAAAGAGATGTGAGATACTCTGTGCACTGTCTATGATGGCCTCACTATCACCTTGGATAACAGGATCAACAATCTTGTTAAACAATATGAGCTGTTCTTTGCCAAGTCGAATGAGAGCCATACTGAAAGTTATACCAGGTTCACTGCACTCATAAATGATTTCCAAGTTATTGGGATCACTAAGAACAGTTTAACTCTGATAAACAAGTTCTTAGACATTCTGCCTGAAGAGTGGAACTATTTCTCAACCATACTCGGAAACTCAGGCACTATCAGAAGCATGGATCAGGTAATCCTTTATGGATCCTTGCTGAATGATGAGCAATCAAGGTTGCGAAAGAGGAATTTCTTATTACTTTTTAGCTGTATGAACTCCTCAAGAGAATGGAGTTGCTGAAATGAGAAATAGGACTCTCATAGAAGCTGCTAGAACCATGTTGTGTGCATCAGGTCTGTCTTCATCATTTTGGGCTGAAGCTATACACACTGCCTATTTCACTCAAAACAGATCCTCAGTGGTGAAAAGATTCAACAATACTCCTTATGAATTACTCAGCAGTTTCCAAAGCCTACAGAGGATACAACCCCAAAAGAAAGGTGGTTGATGAAACTTTCAATGTCACCTTTGAAGAGTCTGCAAATTATTCACTCAAAGTTGAACCTGAATCAGTTTCAGGAGACTTTAGCTTTGATGACCATCTACATTCATATGCTGAAGATAAAGACTCCAAAGCTTCCACATCATCCGAAGTGGACCCTGCTACTCATAGTAGACATGATGATTACTATATTAGTTCACCCTGTGTGAATAAGTGCACTGCTATAGTTGATGTTCAATGTCCAGAATCAATAATGCTGATTTTCCTGAATCTTCCACTGATGTGTTCAACACCAATGACACTCCTTCAACAAATGAACAAACTCAAGATTTCAGTATGTCTGATAATTAGGAAAGTTGTTCTACAAGACCTATTGATAATGAAACTGGTCTTCAAGATACAGAGGATCATCATTAAAACATGATCCTAAATGGATTAGGTGTCACCAAAATGAACAAATAATACGTGACATAAAAGGTGATCAAACAAGGTGGGATAGTCTTGGAAACTTTTGTATGTTTCCATGTTTTTTATCCCTGATGGAGCCAAAGAAGATTGATGAAGCATTAAAAGATGCCAATTGGATCACTGCCATGCAAGAGTTTGAGAGGAACAAAGTATGAAAGTTAGTCCCCATGCCTAAAGGAAAAACCATAATTGGCACCAAGTGGGTATTCAAGAACAAGATGGATGAGCAAGGTCATGTCAATAGAAATAAGGTAAGACTGGTTGCTCAGGGGTATAAACAAGAGGAAGGTATTGATTATGATGAAACATTTGCTCCTGTGGCTAGGCTTGAAGCAACTCGTTTGTATCTTGCATATGCTGCTCACAAGAGCATGAAAGTATTCCAAATGGATGTAAATAGTGCATTTCAGAATGGCAAGCTGCAAGAAGAAGTATATGTTAAGCAGCCCCAGGTTTTATAGATGAACAACATCTAGGTTTTGTCTATAAGTTGGACAAAGCACTCTATGGTCTGTAACAAGCCCCAAGAACATGGTATGACACTCTCACTGGCTTCTTTATGAGCAATGGATATTCCAGAGGTAATTAAAGTGGATACCACACTATTCATACAGAAGGTGAAATATGATATTTTGGTTGTTTAAATTTACGTAAATGACATTATATTTAGGTCTACTAATGAACTGCTATGCAAGAATTTTTCATTGCTCATGAAATTTAAATATGAGATCCGCATGATGGGTGAACTCACATTCTTTCTAGGATTACAGGTGAAAAAAAAATTCAAATGGATTTTTTTAAATCAAAGAAAGTATACTCTAAATCTTTAAAAAAAGTTTAAATTTGATCATTGTTCTCCCATTAAAATCCCAATGGCAACCAATGTTAAATCGGATGCTGATTCCTGTGGCAAGCCTGTATCAGTAACAACTTACAGAGGTATGATTGGGAGCTTGCTATATCTAACAGCCAGCAGACCAGATATAACGTTTGCAACCTGTTTGTGTGCTAGATTTTTCAAGCAGATCCAACGGGATCACATGTTGCTACTATGAAAAGAATCTTTAGATACCTTAAAGGTACCACAGGTTTATGTGTTTGGTATACCAAAGACTCAGGCTTTGATATAAATGGATACACAGATTCTGATTTTGCAGGTTGCAGGCTTGATAGAAAGAGTACAAAAGGTGGGTGTCAACTTATTGGAGGCAAGTTGATTAGTTGGAGCAGTAGGAAGCAGAACTCTGTCTCCACTTCTACTGCAGAAGCTGAGTATATTGTTGTGGAAGCTATTGTGGACAAATTCTTTGGATGCAGCATCAGCTAGAGGACTATGGATTGGTGTATAAGAAAACTCCTACACTGTGTGATAACACCATTGCCATAGCCATATTCAACAACCCTGTCTTCCACTCTATAACAAAGCATATATAGGTCAGACATCACTTCATAAGGGATCACATCCAGAGAGGTAACATTTAAGTATTGTTTGGACCTATGAAAGATCAGCTTGCAAATATTTTCACCAAACCTCTTCATGAAAACAGATTTAAAACCATTGTCTGTAAGCTGGGAATGTTAAGTAAAAGTGATTAAGTTTCATTGATGTTCAATAGTTATATGAGCAAATCTGCCCATATCATAAAAACAGCTTTGATGCAGAACAAGTTTCCCTGGCTCTGCACTTAGTCATTTGTTAGAATTTGGTACAGGTTTGACGTCTAACACGTTTCAAAACTAAGTGTTTTCAACGAAAGTTGTGATAGTGTCTAATTTTCGAAACTGCTCACTCAGTAACTTCTGTCAAAACTGTAATCCTTGTAACCTGTTTTGTTAGATCTTGAAGTTTTGATAGTTTCAAGGTTTAATTTGTAATAAAAGAAACTATGTTTTGTGGCATAAGTGTAAAGATTCAAACTTCATTGTAAATGTGTCAAAGACCTTAACAGGTCAACCCATGGGCAAATAGTTAAAGTTTGGATCCAAGTCATCTACGTTTGCTTAGATATATATTGTTTTAGGTTTATCTTTCCAAATCTTTTGAAGTAATCGTAGGAGACATTTGCAGAATTTGTGGTTAATTCATCTTTGCATTCATTGTTCATAACTTATCATATTGTTCATCACATTTATAATCTGGGAATTACAATTGGTTTCTAAGTTAAATTTTTGGATCATTTGGCATTAGAAAGTTACAACTCTCTAATCCTTTATTAGTCAAAAGTTAGACTTAAAATTTTCTTTCTAAGTAAATTTTTAGATCCTTTGGTATTAGAAAGTTACAACTCTCTAATCCTTCTTGAGTCAAAAGTTAGACTTACATCCTGTTTGATTTCTTTGATTGGGCCTCTTATTGGGTAGAAAACTCATATTGGGTAAGCAAATTTGTGATAATAGTGTTTAATACAAATAATGGATCAGAGGAAAAAAAACCTCCTACCGCGTCTTCTTCCTACCGCGTCTTCTTCGATCAGAAAAAAACCCTCTGATCTCCTCTCATCATTGCAGATTCATGTGTGTTTGAGCTTCACTTTCATCATCCCTTCCCAAACTCTAGCTTGATTGCTGTTGTTGAGCGCCCTTCATCATCGCGCAGACTTTTCTGTTGTTGAACGCCTCTCATCATCGTGCAGACCACCGATTTTCACCAATCGACCACTAATTTTCACCATTCAGGTAGCTGTTGTCCTCTGTTGTTGACCATCGCTCCTTCTACCACATTGTCTGCAAGTGGACGACCATCGATTTCCACATGGGCTATTGACGAATTTGAGGTATCAATCGATTTCCATGATTTTGAGGTATCCCAAGTTAACCTCTCTTCATCGATTTTCTCTTCACCGGTGCTCTACAGAATCCTCCTCTCTTCACTGCTTCCTTGCTCCTCTGCCTATTTCCAGGTTAGAAAATGCATCGATATATTGTTGATGGTGTGCGATTGTGTGATTTGTATATGAATGACTCCTAGGTTTCTTGAGTTAGCAGGTCTACTTATGACTCTGGTTTAATAGTCAAAGACGTTCATTATTCAGTTCAATAAAAGCAAGTGGGTTTCTACCTTTTTGATCTTCTGTTAATCAGGGCTATTGCGTCTACAATTTATTCAGAACAACAAAGGAACAGTGTAGTAAGATAGGAACCACCCATTACTTTAACTAATCTCTAATGAAATTAAAACCATAGGTTTATAATTTAAAAGATGCAATTTCTTGTGTTTTGTTTCTCGATTAGAATACTTGGGCCCTGTTCCTATTTTGGCAGTTTGTTATTTTTGAGCCTGTTATTTGGCTGTGTTTTTCTTCAAAAAGGAAAATACCTTATCAGCCATAATAGACAGCTTATTAGCTAATACCTTTGATATCAATTAGCAGGCTGCAGGGTCAAGTGATATCAAATATTATGGGTTGGATTGGGTGATATTTTAAAGCGGCAGGTTGGGTTTATGGGGAGGGAGTGATCTTTGAACATGTGTTACTGGCTTATTGCTGGGAGGGAAATCAGAGAGCTAAATCGATTTTTTTGAACAGAAAGCAGAGGAGTCAGAACCGATTCTCCCGCTTCCAATTCCTCGTCCCCTAATGTTAACATCGAAAACAAAGGATAACAATAGAGACAAAACGTTGGTGTCTTCTGGGAGATGAGGTTCGTTCGAGAGATCTTTTAAACGGTTATATTTTTAATTACTGTCTGTAAAGGGTACCTTTGGTACTATGTTTTTGTTGTGTGAAAAATACAAAAGTCAAGCTTTAGTATATCAGCAAATTGTCAAGCCGAGTTCTTGTGACTTAGAGGCCATAAATCGGTGTCTATTATGTATATAATGAAAGAAAGGTGACTTGATTTCGCATCGAAGAAAGTTTTAGTGGAAGTTGTGAGTTGAAAGAATGAATCTTCTTACAACATTTAAAAGCTATACGTTTGAATCAAAGGCCCCGAGTTCAAATCAAATGAACTCGTTGGCTCACGACGCTTGATTCGACCAAAAAACGTCCCCAAAATAGTATCACTTTCGTCCAATGATCAAAAATAGTTTCTAGTCATATATCGTATGCATTCTTAAATACCCTTTTTGTTGTGGATCCGACACTGGATCGACATCTACGTATATGTGACCAAAAAATGTACTAATTCTACGGAAATATCGAAAAAGAATACGCAAGTGCAAGATTTGATAATCGATATGAATAATGATACGAAAGAAAACCAAAACATTAACGAATATCAATCACCCAAGAAACAAGAATATAGAGCCTGGCATGAGAAGCAGAAAGAAGAATGTAGCCAAAGACAACTTGCCGATCAATACTAGAATTAAAATATTTATCGTTCTTACTGGCTTTTGAGTTGGGTACTTGGATGCTGTGCAGCTCTTTTTGAAAATAGTTGTTGTAGGTGTGTGACCAAATGTTATCGGATTAATTTTGTTTCATTATTCCTATTGCTGTCATCACATGAGCTTATGAAACATTTAGCTGACCTTCTTCATCACCTCAATGTCTTCTAATTATGAGAGGTACATGCTAATCTTTTAAACATCTTCCTCTCCCTAATAGCAAGAAGGACCATGTTGCTGCTATATATAGGTGTTCGGTAAAACATTGAATAAAAGTTATTGACTAATATGTTGCCGACATGGGTTGTTCGTGATGTGCTTTGCTGATAATCTTCCTCATGTTTATGGTTTGCATTTGCTTTTGTGTTAACACCATAATCTAAATTACATTATTTTGGCGTTGTGTAATCTTCTGCACATTCATACTCTCTGTATCTATGTATATATAAAGGCATTACAACTGATGTATATTCATACATGTGATATATGTTTGTAGCTAGAGTTCTTGATGTCTGTTGTGGGGTTTTCATCTTTTTCTTTTTATAAGTTACAGTAGCTACATATCTCTCTCTCTCTCTCTCTCTCTCTCTCTCTCTCTCTCTCTCTCTCTCTTCACTGCCCCTCTTCCATTAGGTTTAAACTACATTTGAAAATCATGAATGTCAGTGTTACCCTGTTTAAAGTTTCTATTTTTTAAGCAGAAAATCTTGTTATGTTATTAGATTTATTTTGCTGTTCTTTTTGTCGTTTTCTTGCACAGGTCAACAACACTCAGATCTATAGCTTTCAATTCTGCTTTTTTTTTTTTCTTTTAATTATGAAAACTTGGTTTTAAAAATGAGTTGAAAGATTTTTATAAAACCCCTTGTCCACTCATGTAAATTTTGTACCAAAATTTACTTCTAATCTTTTCAAGTTAATTTTTCATTATGTAGAGACAAGCTAGGACATTTTAGGCTCCAATTTTATATCCCAGTTTAGGGTATATATTTAATTTTAATGGCTTCAAAAGGACTTGAATTGACTTAACAATTCAATTCCAATTCACATAGCACTTCTTGAGTGCATGTTAGTGTGTTAAACATGGGTATGAGTATTTTGGATGCTAGCATCTAGATGCCTCATTTATGACTTAATACTTGAATAACTGATTATAAATAATGTTAGATGTCATCATGTTTGAGCAATGATTTCAAGATTGTTTTTTTGTGTTAATACTTGAATGTTGTTATTGATTTATTGTTTTCTTGAATGTTGTTTAGTGTTGATGGAGGATAGTACACGGATAAAATGGTCAAACGATGCCTTAAAACTGTTTCTAGAGATGTGTATTGATGAAAAAACTAATGTGGGCGACTGTGGGGCTAGTCTTAAAAGAGAATCTTGGTCTAGATTGACAAAAAAAAAATGGAAGATGTGCATCAAATGACGCTTTCACAAAGACAACTAAAAATCAATTCGATTACTTAAAGATACGTTACACGATTACTTAAAGATACGTTACAGAGCATGGAGCTACTTAAGGAACTTAACGGGCAATATATATGACCCTGCAACTAACAAGTTCCATCTTTCAAACAAAGAGTGGGATGAATATGAACAGGTGTGTTTTGTAATTAAACATTTCATCCTTGCATGCAGGGTCATCCAAAACTTAAGACGTTGAAAAATGTCTCGTTACTATTCCCCGAACTATGTACGACTCTATATCAATCAAGTTCTGCTTCCGGTTCACGTGTTAAGGCCGTTAGCTCAAACTCTATGAGATCTAGAGTTTCATCATCATCTTATGATTCAATCATTCGTTCACTTGGACTTGATGATGATGACGATGATGACTATGACGATGATAACCCAAGTGAAATTCCAACTCAAGCTACTTCTAGGCGTAAAAAACGAAGAAAAATGAGGAGAATCTTGATGAACTACTTAAAGTATGCACAACTGCCATTACTGAAATGCATCAAACACAAAAGAAAACAGCAAAAGGCCAAGAGAATACAAAAGAAGATGAATGTATTGAGAAGTTAAACACACTTGGTCTCGATGAATCTGATCCTTTATATTGTGTAGCCTTCAACATTTTTGCTCAATCAACATTACAACAGAATTTGTGGCTCAAGATGCCTTCGAGTCCGGATTTGCTAAAGAATTGGCTTAGAAATCAAGGAAAAATCTTAGGTCTTTTAAAAGATTAGTTGTCTGTTTGAATTATTTGTTTAATACTTGTTATGTTTGAACTAGTATTTTTGTCTGTTTGAACTACTTGTTTAATACTTGTTATGTTTGAACTAGTATTTTAGAATATTGTTTGGTTGTGAAGAATATTGTTTGGTTGGTGAACAACTTATGTTTTATAATTGGGTGTTATGTTTTAACAGGTGGAATATGGATGAGCATAAGAAGCGGTTACTCATACTCATACTTAAATTAAAGAGGAGGATGCAAAGGAAAAGAAAAAGGGACAATACATCGGCTATGTCTGGTCATCAATATACAATGAAGCTAATAAAAAACAATACGCAATGCATCGAATTACTACGCATGTCAAGGGATGCATTTATTCGGTTATGTGCACACTTTAAAACAAATGGATGGTTAAAAGATAGTAGAAGTATATCTGTTGAAGAGAAAATGGCGATGTTCTTGATGATTATTGGTCACAATCAACGTTTTAGGGTGGTGAAGCGCAGGTTTCAACACTCACTGCAAACAGTTTCTGCTATATTCCATGAAGTTTTGGAAAAAAATGCAATGGTTTGCAAATGAGATTATAGTTCCTACGTCATTTAATCCTAATCCAAGCATTCCTGGAAGAAATGTAAGGCTACAACGAATTTTCAAGGTAAGTAAAATTTAATAACCATAGTTATATGATTTTAATTACTATTTGTTATTCTGATCTTTATCTTTAATGTAGGGAGTGATTGGTGCTCTTGACGGAACCTTAATACACGCTATAGTTCCAACCAATGAACAACAATCATATAGGGGGAGAGGAAAAGGAGATTGTTATCAAAATGTTTTTGCCATTTGTGACTTTAACATGATGTTTACGTTTGTTGTTGCTGGCTGGGAAGGATCTGCGCATGATGCAAAAGTATCGGCTGACCATGATGCAAAAGTATTGGCTGAAAGTATATTGAATCCAGATTTGAATTTCCCTGTACCTCCTAGAGGTATAAACAATTTGATTTGAATATTATAATTATTTATTTATATTTCAGGTAAATATCCATACTATTACTGTTTTATTTATATTTCAGGTAAATACTATCTTTGCGATGCTGCATATAAAAACACTCAAGGGTTTATGGCACCGTATCGCAATGTTAGATATTGGCTTGGAGATTATCAACGAAGAAATGCCGCAACCAAATATGAAAAATTTAATCATTCTCACGCAAATTTAAGAAATGTCATTGAACGTGTGTATGGCGTAGTAAAAGCATGTTTCCCCATCCTGAAAAGAATGGCCCCCTTTACACTTGAAGTTCAAAGAGACATTGTTCTTTCATGTTTTGCGGTACATAATTTTATACGAAAGGAAGGATTAAATGATGAGTTTTTTTTAGTATAATCAAGTGGATGACGAAAATGAAGATGTACAAGGGGATAATGAAAATGAAGCAATACAAGAAGCTCAAGCACATGGAAGTGTTCTTGTTGATCAACAATATATGAATAATTTACATGAACAAATTTCGAACAGACTACTGTAGACTGAAAGTTGATATTAGTCAGTTGTAAGAACTAATAGTTGATATTATCAATTGATTGTTGGTTTTCTTTTGTTTGAATAATTACTGCATATTCGATAGTTATTATTATTAATTGATTGTTATGAGTTATTTGTTTGCTTCGAAATATGTGTGCTAGTTGAAATTTTGGTTAATAAAATAGAAAAGTCACATATATTTATAAATCATAAATTTTTTTATTAATTTCATAAATAAAGTCAAGAAAACATATATGATTAGACATTTATAAATTTAAAATCAAACAATGTTATTGCAACCTCTTATCAAATATTGAGACGTCTCTTATCAATAAGAAGTGGTAATAAGCAATAAGACAATTACCTCTTAACGAATCAAACACACCCTTCAATTTTTTTTTTTCTAAGTAAAATTTTTGGATCCTTTGGTATTAGAAAGTTACAATTCTCTAATCTTTCTTGAGTCAAAAGATAGACGTAAAATTTTTTTCTATGTAAAATATTTGGATCCTTTGGCATTAGAAAGTTACACCTCTCTAATCCTTCTTGAGTCAAAAGTTTGACTTAAAAACTTTTTCTAAGTAAAATTTTTGGATCATTTGGCATTAGAAAGTTACAATTATCAAATTAAGGAAATTCGCTCTTGCATAATTTTCTAATTACTTTTAAGCACTTACCAACCCTGATCACAAAGAAGCATTCAACATGAATCGTGATACAATAGCTATGGGTACAGACATCAGGCCACCAACCCTATACAAAACGAAGGACGTTTCTTCTGTAATCGAAACGGAGGTAAGCTTACTCCTTGATAACGTGTTAAGTGAATTAAAATCATTAAGAAATGAAGCTTAGAAGATAAGTTCCTTTCAGACTGGTCTTAGAAATGCTCAAAATAAAAGGTCTGATTCGAAATCCAACATCATAGTATTACAAGCAGAAGCGTCTAAGGCTACTAACAAGAAAAAGGATTTGTCAACCAAAATGTTTGAACTAGAATACGCACATCAAATGCTTAAAGTAGATAAATCCGACTTCATTCAGATATATGAGTTTGTCCTGGCCGAAAGAATGAAATTGAGAGAAAAACTCAAAGACATGGAAGTTAGATTTTATAAACGAGGCCAAACTGATTAAACCATAAACATGTATAAGCCTAGAGAATTAAAATCTAAAGATGGTTTACTGGTCCTAGAGTCATGAAAGTAATGATCAACAAAAAGAAAAGTCCATTATATCATGTTGGTACCATGGGTCGGCGATTTGTAATGCTCTCTAACAAAACTTGGTCGGAAGTGTTAGTCGAACAAGAAGAAAAACGAGAAAGATCTGATATAAAACAAATTAAATTTGTTTATGACTGGTTAAATCACGACTCTCTCCAAGGAAAATTGAAAAAATCTTTCAGAGAAGAGGAATTAGTTGAACTAAAGGAAATTACACCAGACCCGGACATGCCAAAACCTCGTGAATACATACCACACTGTTATAGAATGTTAGTACATCTTATGTGACGATAGCAGTCTAAGTTTAGATTGCATTTTGTATAACTCTATCTACTTGATATTAGATATTAACAATTGTTTGATATATGCTTGATTATGTGTGTTTGATATTGATTGATTGTATGTTTGAACTTGGTGTAATGTATTACAAGAAGTTCAAACATAAAGTTCAAAGATGAATTCAAACTTAGGATAAAACATAAGTTCAAACATAAGTTTGATATGTGAGGTTCGAATTTATACTAAATTCAAATTTGTCATTGAGGACAAATTCAAATAGGCCTTGGGCCAGATTCGAATTTGTCCTAGACAAACTCGAATCTGTCAGTATAATTAAGGGTTAATTCGATTAATTATCAGACTTTTGCAGACGTTTATCAGAGCGATTAGCAAAGGCGATCTCGAACTTGCAAGTTATCAGAGAGTTGTTTCGGAGAGAATCATCGTGTAGGGGCGTTCTAAGTCGTTCGTCTATCACCGTGGTAGTCTCCGTGTTTCGGTGTATGTGATCTTACCGTCAAGCCGCTAACAAGGATTCCGCACTCGTTGGAAGGTTTCGCGTCGAGATAGATCCGTAGAGTCAAGACCTTGCAAGTGGTATCAGAGCCATTGGGTGTTCTTGGTGTTCTTCGTGTTCATAAGCAACATCCTCGGTTTCTTGACGTTTTGGACGGTTAAAATCACGTTTTTGGAGGCTTTTCGAGTTTATCAAGTAAGATATCGGAAAATACTTTGTATTAGTTCAAGTTTTTGATCGAAATCAATATTTTTACTCGTAAAAATATTGGTTTAATCTGAAAACTTGAAAAACTCGAAGTATTAGCCGTTTTTCGAACTTGCGGCGCTCGAGTTTATTAAGGGGGTATTAGGGTTTACTCAATTTTCGAGTTTGTTAGAAAATACGATCCTTTCGAAGTTCCTTAGGGTTTGATTCGTGTTTGGCCAATTCGACTTTGCTCAGAATTTCGAATTTAGTTTAAATTCGAAATAAGGGAATTCGATTTTAGTTAAGCCTTCGAATTTGACATTAATTTCTAATTTAGTTGGATTTCATATTTAATTTCGAGTTTAATTCCAAACAAACTTAAAATTAATTATATTCGAATTTACTCAAATTCGAAAGAGTTAATTTAAATTAATTTTGAATTAAATTAATTAAGTTTAAATTCAAAAATATTTGAAACAATGACAAGTCTACAGAGGTTTATTGATATGGATCACGAGGTCGGAAAAGCAAATTCTCCACCAAAGTTGATGAAATTGGAAGATTATTACTGGTGGAAGGATAGGTTCGCCGACTTCGCTAGATTTAATGATATGCGGATGTGGATTTGTATAGACGAGGGATACATTCCACCTACGACAGAGGTTGAAGGACGACAAAAGATCGTGCCATATTCAAATATGAAAGATGATGATAAGAAGTTGTGTGAGGCCGAGAACCGGGCATTCGCTATCATTAGAATGGCATTACCTCAGGAGATCTTGCACACTTTTCGTAATTAGAAAACAGCAAATGAGCTGTGGGATTCTTTGGAGAAACGGTGTGAAGGTAACCCGAGGGTCAGGAAGAATTGAATGGAAATGCTCAAGCAGCAGTTTGCTATCTTCAAAGCCTTGAAGAACGAAAAGCTGGATGAGACATAACCAGATTCTATCATTTACTAACTGAGTTAGACAGCCACGATTTGGAGTATAGTGAAACAGAGAAGATCGTAAAAATTCTGGATGCTTTACCTGCCAAATGGGAGATGTATGTGGCGCTAATAAAGCATGATGAAGACAAGTTCTATACTCTTACTCTAGACAGTGTAATAGGAACGCTGAAGGCCTATCACTTTGAATTGCTGAAGAAGGAGGGATTATGAACAAGTACAGGATCCGAACATGTTCTTTGGGAAGTCCAAATCTTCAGGGGCAACTGATGTGAAGACGGCTACAACATTCTTTTCGGGTAGATCCTGATGACTTAGAGGAGATGGATCTGCAATGGAAACTGGCCATGGTGACTCAGCGAGTCAAGAGGTTCATCAAGAGGACGGGCAGAAACCTCAACGTTAGTAACAATAAGATTGGGTTTGATAAGTCCAAGGTTAAGTGTTACAACTCCAAGGGTTAGGACACTTCGCTAGAGAGTGTCAGAGACCGAAAGTAGAAAACTACCAGAACCAGTATCAGAATCAATCTCAACGGAGATACCTGCCGGGTAGTTCAACCAGTCAGGCGAATATAGCTGGTCTGTTATCCAATGTCACATCAGACAGACAACTAGATGGAACATCTGACTTGAGTACACATCCAGAGTCGAATGCTAGAGCCTTTATGGCTGAAGTAACCGAGACTGGGAATAACGGAGCAGAGGGAAAGACAGGGGACAACAATCAGAATGAAAGCAGTCCGATGTTGGTAGAAAAGTCAGAAGATCAGACGATTCTGGAGTTCCCCGCACAGATGGCCAATGTGGAATCAGATCATGCCAAGGTAATTCTGAACTTCTCTATTTTTCGTGATTTATGTGCTTTGTGTGCTACATCTAACGATAGGTTAAATTTATTACTGGAATCACATCAAACTATATCTGCTCAGAATGAATCATTAAAATCTGACAACGCTAGCCTATTAGATATCAAGGAAGACCTTAGAAATAAGCTTAAGGCAGATGCACAAGATGTCATAGTTCTTAAAGACAAGCTGAGCGAACAGTGTGTTAGATTAGAACTGATGTATGAACATGTTGAGGCATTAACAAAATAGCTTAAAATCAAAGAAGTAGAGCTAGTTGAATCTAAGGTAAAGGTAGCTGAGGTAAACAGTAAACTTGAAAAGTTTAGGAACTCATCACTCAACCTAGGGAAGATCTTAGATGCACAGCCTCAGTCTAAGAAGCCTGTAGGTCTAGGGTATAATGAGAGTCCTCCACCTTTCAATGATAACTATGTACCGCAGCCTCAGGAGAAAACTGATAACTCAGTTGAATCAGTGGAAATACCTGAACCTGTGTCTGAAATTATTAAGGAAAAAGAAACTAAGGTGACTAGTACTAATGTCAAGATTAAGAAGGTCAAATTTGTGCCATCCTCTAGTGATAAGCCAGTAGGAGTGAAGACCACCCCTTATGGGGCGGTAGTCACGAGTCTAGGTCCCACATTATGCAACACGATATCAATCATAACTAAGATAGAGTAATTATATTGCGGAATTGAAATTACAAGTACAAACATGTTAAGATTTAAGTTTAATACAAATTACAGTTTTAAATTAAACTTATAAAGGGTACTATCTAATCTACTACATTACATCATACAATCATATCAAGTCTACCCAAAACCACCACAATTGTCATCTTCCAATTAGTACCAAAAGGTTTGCTGAGTAGAGGTCTATGAAACTTCTGTCTTGATCTTTGTAAGACCTAATTACTAGGTCCGGCAGGTGACTTTCCTTTGTCTTTTCCTGTAAAAATTTTAATGTAGCAACCATAAGCAATGCTTAGTGAGTAAATAGATTTTCAAATTAACATGCATGGTCAAGCGGATCATCATAAGTCTAGCGTGATATGTCAAGGCTGCCGCTACAGCCACTCATGATTGAGACATAGAAGTCATAGAGTCGGATGATGCTCAAGCCACGCTCACGATTAAGTCGTGGGGATCAACCACATACTAGGCTAGCTACCAGTAAATCAACGTGGCGGAACATCGGAGGTCATTACCAATTCAATAGAACTGGTGAAATAGCCAGGCCTAGAACAATAGACCAACAAGGCTAGTCAAGCTGAATCAAATGTCAAAGTGTATGCAATGATGAAGCATATGTAATCAAGTCATGATAGCAGTAGTCTCAAAGCAGTATCAGAATGAACTATAAATGCAATAACATAAGAAATGATAATCAAATAGCTATCATCATCCACTGGGCAACACCCAACCATGGTGTGCACAGCTCACAATCCAGCTGATAATATGAATGTCAAATCAATCTAGTATCAACAATATGTCTCAACCGGAAATTCAAGCATGTTAAATCTGAATATCTATAACTCACAGGTCTGGGGTCTTTATCAAGCAGATTTATAATCCACCACCTGAGTTATCTCAGGATTTTATCTTTAATCAGAGCTCTGGCTTTTCTTTTCAAATCTTTGACCCACTGTCAATCTCTCTTTAAATCTATGTTCAGAATTTAACTGAACCTGCCCATAATTTATCATTTGCAAGAACGTTAGTTTTAAACTTTAATTGATCTGATTTTGATAACTTATAAACTTTTATGTCCATTTTCATGGACATGTGTGACTTTTGTCATGTTTATATCATATTATCTCCTTTTTAAGATTTAAACTAAAGATTTTATTGATTTTATTCTTTATAAAACATAAATTTGTTTTGTCATTTATTTTATAAAAATGATCACTATTTATATGTATAATTCAAGTTCGGTATACCAAATTGGTCTCGGTAGGTTGTTTCATGACCGGGGTGGGTTTCGGTATAATACCGAAACCTTTCAAGAGTTTCAGTATTCTTTAAAAGTTTCAGTATTTCAACATCAATACATACATATATGTCTCGGTAGAGTGGTTTTTACCGAAACCTTATGGTTTCGGTAACCCACCTTTTGGGTTTCGGTATCATGAAAACACACACACAACACACACTGCTTGGTTTCTTTTCATTCTGTTTTCTTTTTAGACAACAATTTCAACCATTTTATACACTTAATCCTTACATGCATGTGTATTATTTCAAATTTTTGATCACTAAACTTGTTTAAATTTTGCAAATTTGAAGTTGATTTTGGGTTCATAAACCCACCTAAGCCGTGAATTTCAACATGTATCAAGAACAAATTGGTGATGAATAATTACCTTAATCTTTGTGGAATCTTGTCGCTTGATGTATAATTGTTGATAATCTTGGCTTTAATCAGAATTTTGTTGTAATTTTTCTTGATGAATTGTTGATAGAGATGGAGATGAAACCGTAAGTTAGAAGGAGAGAAAGAGAGAGAGAGCAGATAGGTGATGAAATGATCAGATACATACGTTTGGGTATATTTTTTTTCTTAAGTTTTTCCAAATTATCATTTTGAGCACTCAACTTTTGTTTATCTCTTTCTTTTAATATTTAAACATCATAATTTAACATAATATATAATTTAACATAATCATATATTTCTCATTACTTTTAAATAAATTATATAACGGTTCAATTTCCAATATTTTATTTGTGTGCCACAATTTTAATTCGTGTCAAGTATCTTGCTATAATTTATAATATTTAACTTAATTAAATAATTTCAATATTAAATTAAATTAAAATAGTATAATGTAATTAAAATTACATTATTTAAGTCAAACACAGAAATTACAGTTCGGTTAAAAGCTAGGTTGTTACAGAATGGGCTCCACCACGCACAAACTTCGTCCCCGAAGTTAGCAATGTTCGAACAGACTTGGATAGGTAGCTTTCATGACATCTCTTGATTCCCAAGACTGATGCGAACCTTTGTGGTGTTTCCACTGGACGAGCACCATCTGGCTCTTCAACCACTCGAGTCCAGAATACTTTCTGGCTCTTCAACCACTTGAAGCTTCTCATCAATTTGCAGGTTAACATGTGGTATCTGCACTTCTCTTTCACCAGCTAAGCTCTTTCTCAAGTGACTAACATGGAATACAGGATGTATTCCAGATAAGTCCGCTGGCAGTTCAAGACGATAAGATTGATTTCCTATCTTTTCGACGATTTTGAACGGACCGATGAATCTCGGAGCTAGTTTATTTCTCTTTATGAATCTTACCACATTCTTGATTGGAGATACTTTCAGCATCACCCAATCCTTAACCGCAAAACTGATAGATCTGTGTCGATTGTCATAGTAAGACTTCTGCCTGCTTTGAGCTTCAAGTATATTCCTTCTAACAAGTTGAATCTTCTCGTGTGTCAACTGTAGAAGGGCAGGACCCGCTATAGGCGATTCACCTGTTTCGCGCCAATAGGTGGGAGTTCTGCATTTTCGACCGTACAAAGCTTCAAAAGGAGCCATCTTGATCGTTGAATGATAATTGTTGTTATACGAGAATTCGACCAGAGGCAAGTGGTCATCCCAGTTACCACCTAGATCAAGAACACAGGCACGAAGCATATCTTCAAGAGTTAAGATAGTACGTTCACTTTGGCCATCTGCACTTGGGTGATAAGCTGTACTCATAGAAATTCGAGTACCCATCCCTTCTTGCAGCGCTTTCCAAAATCTTGAAGTGAAACGACTATCACGATCAGAGACAATAGATTTCGGCACACCATGACGAGAGATGATCTCGGTAATGTACATCTGTGTCAGTTTATCGAGAGAATATGTCTCTTGCATCGGTATGAAGTGAGCTGACTTTGTTAAACGATCCACGACCACCCAGATAGAGTCGTGCTGTCTCTTGGTTTTCGGCAACTTCGTAATGAAGTCCATTGTTATATGCTCCCATTTCCACTCAGGAACTGGCAGTGGTTGCATATCCTCGAAGGGTTTCTGATGTTCTGCCTTAACCATTTGACAGATTCTGCAGCTTTCAACATATAAACCGATGTCTTTCTTCATTCCTGGCCACCAATAGTCAGCTTTCAGATCGAAGTACATCTTTGAGCTGCCAGGATGAACAGATAACTTAGACTGATGGGCTTCACATAGAAGAGTGTTGCGGATAGAACCATATTTAGGAATCCAGATTCGGTTTCCCTTGAGACAATGAAGTCTTAAATGATTCATAGATAGAAATTGAAGTTGCCCTTTAAGATTTTCAGAACCGATATTTTCTTCTTTCAATGCTTCAACTTGAGCAGATCTGATGTCTTCGATAAGATCTGAAAAGAATACTACAGGAGTTAGGGCATAGCAACACTTTTCTGGATACGTGTTTCTACTCAGCATCCGCGACCACATTTGCTTTGCCGGGATGATATAGGATCTCGCAATCATAGTCCTTGATAAGTTCCAAGGACCGACGCTGTTTCATATTCAGATTCTTTTGAGTAAAGAGATGTTTGAGACTCTTATGATCGGTGTAAAGCTGACACCGAGTCCCATAGAGATAGTGATGCCAGATCTTCGGTGCAAAGGTAACGACAGCCAACTCAAGATCATGGGTCGGTGCACTTTTCTCGTAATCCTTCAATTGCCTTGAAGCGTAGGCAATTACTTTTCCCCTTTGCATTAGAACACATCCTAAGCCAGTACCAGATGCATCACTATAAACAACAAAGTCATCATTGCCCTCTGGTAAGGCTAGGATTGGCGCTTGAATAAGCTTTTGTTTCAGAATTTTGTATGCCTCTTGCTGTTTATCGGTCCATACGAAAGGAGTATTCTTTCGTGTTAGCATCGTGAGTGGTACAACAATCTTTGAGAAGTCCTTAATGAATCGCCGATAGTATCCGGCCAATCCAAGGAAACTTCGGATCTCAGAGGCATTGCGAGGCGTTTGCCATTTTTCAACAGCCTCGACTTTAGATGGATCTACTGAAATACCTTCGCCAGATACCACATGGCCAAGGAATTGGATCTATAAAGGAATCAAAGTAGAATTTCAAGTTTTTGTTGGAAACAAAGAACACTTAAGAATTAACTCAAGACAATGTAAAGTCATACCTGTCTGAGCCAGAATTCGCAAAAATAAAATTTTGCTTAGAGTCTTTCCTTTCTCAATAACTCTAGCAGTTATCGTAGATGAATAGAATGGCCAGCCTTCGTTTTGGAGTAAATCAGAATATCGTCTCTGAATACGATAACTGACTTATCCAACATCGGTCTACACACGCGATTCATGAGATCCATGAACGCCGCTGGTGCATTTGTTAAACCAAACGGTATCACGAGAAATTCGTAATGACCGTATCTTGTTCGGAAGGCTGTCTTTGGAACATCCTCATGTTTAACCTTCAGCTGATGATACCCGGAACGAAGATCGATTTTAGAAAAGTAGCTGGCTCCTTGTAGATGATCGAATAAATCATCAATTCTGGGCATAGGATATTTATTCTTGATAGTGACTTTATTCAACTCCCGATAATCGATGCACATTCGAAAAGTTCCGTCTTTCTTCTTAACGAATAAGACAGGTGCACCCCATGGAGATGAACTCGGTCGGATAAATCCCTTTTTTCAACAGTTCTTGCAATTGTTTCGACATTTCCTGCAGTTCTGCAGGTGCAAGTCTGTAGGGAGCTTTGGCAATGGGAGCCGCACCAGGAACTAAGTCAATGCCGAACTCGACTTGACGTTCTGGTGGCACTCCATAAATATCATCAGAAAACACGTCTGGGAACTCACAGACGATTGGGATATCAGATATGGATTTCTTATTGGCTTCAGAGTTAGATTCAGAAGAGACGTAGCACAGATAAGATTCGTGAACCTTAGACAAACATTTGTGAGCTTTCTCTACAGAAATGAAGCAGTGAGCACCTTTTCTTTTCTCTCCTTTGATTCTCCAATACTCGGCCGTCTGAGGACTTGATTCTGATGATCTGACGGTTGCATACGATCGTTGCTTCGTTATTCGTTAGCCAGTCCATGCCGATGATAACGTCAAACTCTTTTAGCGGAATCGATATAAGATCGAGGTTGAATACAATATTATTTACAAGCAGGGTGCAGTTTCGGTAGACAGAATTAGCCATAACGTAGTTGTTACTGGCTATCTCGATATCAATTACAACAGGAAGCTTTGACGGGGATTTAGATAATCTTGATGCAAAAGAAGTTGATATAAAGGAACGACTAACGCCAGAATCAAATAGTACGCGAGCAGGTATCGTATTTAACAGAAACGTACCGGTAACTACGTCAGGTGTTTCTCTTGCTTCTTCTGCTGTTATCTGAAACGCACGTGTGCTTGCTGTCGGAGTTGCAGCAGAACTCTTTACTGTAGAACCTCCCGCTGATGATTGCGACTGAAATCGTTGCCCGCTGCGACACTGATACATGAAGTGTCCTCTTTTCCCGCATTTCGCACGTCCACGTCCCTGCAGTGGGCATTTTTCACTGCTATGACCGATTCGATTACACGCAAAACAAGTAACATCATCTGGGTTACACAGCCCCATGTGTGACTTTCTGCATCGCTTGCAGAATCGTGGCTCGTTCGTTAGTGAATAGGCTTGGGCTTTCGGCTGTGAACTATACTGATGTGGCTGTTGAGACTGGGATTTGTTTGTTTTGAAGAATCTACCGAATCTTTGCTTCTCCGGAGGAGAAGGACATGTCGGGTTAGTAGACGGAGCATAAAGCTGATCGCCGTACTCTAAATACCCTCGCTCGATCTGTCTAGTTGCTTCAACCAAAGTAACTCTTGTATCTTATCGCGCTCATCGGATGTCGGTATCTCGGGTTGAGTCCTCCACGGAATCTATTCATCTTCCTTTCTTCAGTAGCTACTTGATATTAAGAGTAGCCGCACAATCGTGAGAATTCATGCTCGTATTCATCAACAGTCTTTGTTCCTGAGTCAGCTGCATCAGTTGTACTTCCATCTTGTCTCGCTGGTCAACTGGACAGTACTTTGCGTTAAACATATCGAGAAACTGATCCCATTCAAAAGTTTGAATCACCTCCTCTCTATAGATACTCCTCTGAGTCTTCCACCAAGCACGAGCAGCACCGACGAACAAAGCGGATGCATAGCTTACTTTCTTGGAGTCTAAGCAATCAGAAATCCTGAAGATTTCTTCAATGTGGCTAATCCAATCCATCACTTGAATTGGATTAACTGTTCCTTCAAAATTCAAAGCACCGCTAGCTTTGAAATCTTTAAACTTACAGCCTTTCGGCTGCTCGATTTGGGTTTTAGGGTTTGCGTTATCAGAATCAGATTCATCGTTCTAGACTTGTTTATCTTTCCACTTATTCTTTTTATCTTCACGTCTTTTAGCTTCGGCCTCATCTCTGGCCTGAAACTATTCTTGCATTATTTTATTTTGTTGTTCTGAGTGTTGAGCTAAAAGTTGTTGCATCATTTCGAACATTTGTTGTGGGGTCATGTTGCTTGGTATGTCACCTGATCCTGATCCTGACATCTTAACTGAAAATTAAAATCATTTAACTATCAGTTTATAGACTTAGATCTATGTACCCTTTTTCCCATCCTAACAGTCTGTACATCCTATCTCAGTTCAAACCACCTAAATGATTGATACATATGTATTGTTTCAGTTTGAGACCAAGTATACTCACGTAATACTTGATTCACTCAAACTATGGGCTTTGATACCATCCTGTGAAGACCACCCCTTACGGGGCGGTAGTCACGAGTCTAGGTCCCACATTATGCAACACGATATCAATCATAACTAAGATAGAGTAATTATATTGCGAAATTGAAATTACAAGTACAAACATGTTAAGATTTAAGTTTAATACAAATTACAGTTTTAAATTAAACTTATAAAGGGTACTATCTAATCTACTACATTACATCATACAATCATATCAAGTCTACCCAAAACCACCACAATTGTCATCTTCCAATTAGTACCGAAAGGTTTGCTGAGTAGAGGTCTATGAAACTTCTGTCTTGATCTTTGTAAGACCTAATTACTAGGTCCGGAAGGTGACTTTCCTTTGTCTTTTCCTGTAAAAATGTTAATGTAGCAACCGTAAGCAATGCTTAGTGAGTAAATAGATTTTCAAATTAACATGCATGGTCAAGCGGATCATCATAAGTCTAGCGTGATATGTCAAGGCTGCCGCTACAACCACTCATGATTGAGACATAGAAGTCATAGAGTCGGATGATGCTCAAGCCACGCTAACGCTTAAGTCATGGGGATCATCCACATACTGGGCTAGCTACCAGTAAATCAACGTGGCGGAACATCGGAGGTCATTACCAATTCAATAGAACTGGTGAAATAGCTAGGTCTAGAACAATAGACCAACAAGGCTAGTCAAGCTGAATCAAATGTCAAAGTGTATGCAATGATGAAGTATATGTAATCAAGTCATAATAGCAGTAGTCTCAAAGCAGTATCAGAAATGAACTATAAATGCAATAACATAAGAAATGATGATCAAATAGCTATCATGATCCACTGGGCAACACCCAACCATGGTGTGCACATGTCGCAATCCAGCTGATAATATGAATGTCAAATCAATCTAGCATCAACAATATGTCTCAACCGGAAATTCAAGCATGTTAAATCTGAATATCTATAACTCACAGGTCTGGGGTCTTTATCAAGCAGATTTATAATCCACCACCTGAGTTATCTCAGGATTTTATCTTTAATCAGAGCTCTGGCTTTTCTTTTCAAATCTTTGACCCACTGTCAATCTCTCTTTAAATCTATATTCAGAATTTAACTGAACCTGCCCATAATTTATCATTTGCAAGAACGTTAGTTTTAAACTTTAATTGATCTGATTTTGATAACTTATAAACTTTTATGTCCATTTTCATGGACATGTGTGACTTTTGTCATGTTTATATCATATTATCTCCTTTTTAAGATTTAAACTAAAGATTTTATTGATTTTATTCTTTATAAAACATAAATTTGTTTTGTCATTTATTTTATAAAAATGATCACTATTTATATGTATAATTCAAGTTTGGTACCTATATATATATATATATATATATATATATATATATATATATATATATATATATATATATATATATATATATATATATATATATATATGCGCTCACAATCACACACACATGTACACATATACATGCATGCATTCAATGAATAAATAGATTTACAAATTTGATTTATGTATGCACTTGACATACTCACACTTTTGAACACTTTATGCAAATTGAAAAGTCAAAAGATTGATATAGTTTCGGTAGTTGGGTATAACATTACCAAACCTTAAAAGGTTTCGGTATGTCTCGGTGTTCTATTGTGAGTCTCGGTAGTTTCATGTTTTCGGTATTAACTTGTATAGTCTCTGTAGATTTATGGTTTCTATATATATATATTATGTATGTTTCGGTACTTCACTTAGGTGGGTTTCGATACATTACCGAAACCTTTAAGGTTTCGGTATACCAAATTGGTCTCGGTAGGTAGTTTCATGACCGGGGTGGGTTTCGGTATAATACCAAAACCTTTCAAGAGTTTCAGTATTCTTTAAAAGTTTCAGTATTTCAACATCAATACATACATATATGTCTCGGTAGAGTGGTTTTTACCGAAACCTTATGGTTTCGGTAACCCACCTTTTGGGTTTCGGTATCATGAAAACACACACACAACACACACTGCTTGGTTTCTTTTCATTCTGTTTTCTTTTTAGACAACAATTTCAACCATTTTATACACTTAATCCTTACATGCATATGTATTATTTCAAATTTTTGATCACTAAACTTGTTTAAATTTTGCAAATTTGAAGTTGATTTTGGGTTCATAAACCCACCTAAGCCGTGAATTTCAACATGCATCCAGAACAAATTGGTGATGAATAATTACCTTAATCTTTGTGGAATCTTGTTGGTTGATGTATAATTGTTGATAATCTTGGCTTTAATCAGAATTTTGTTGTAATTTTTCTTGATGAATTGTTGATAGAGATGGAGATGAAACCGTAGGTTAGAAGGAGAGAAAGAGAGAGAGAGCAGATAGGTGATGAAATGATCAGATACATACGTTTGGGTATATTTATTTTCTTAAGTTTTTCCAAATTATCATTTTGAGCACTCAACTTTTGTTTATCTCTTTCTTTTAATATTTAAAGTTCATAATTTAACATCATATATAATTTAACATAATCATATATTTCTCATTACTTTTAAATAAATTATATAACGGTTCAATTTCCAATATTTTATTTGTGTGCCACAATTTTAATTCGTGTCAAGTATCTTGCTATAATTTATAATATTTAACTTAATTAAATAATTTCAATATTTAATTAATAATGTAATTAAAATTACATTATTTAAGTCAAACACAGAAATTACAGTTCGGTTAAAAGCTAGGTTGTTACAGTAGGACCAGCCAAAATTGACTTTAATGATCAAGAAGAAGAACTAGTCACTATAGTTGAGACGAAAGAAACAGACACTAGTGAGACACCTAAGTCAAAGGTCACGCATAAAAAGTCGATTGACAAAATGTCTTGCTTTAGATGTCACGAAAGAGGGCATGTTGCTTCTAGTTGTCCACATAGGAAAGTAGATTCTACACCTAAAACTAGAAAGCCGGAACAACATATGCCTTCTACAAGTGTTGCAAGCACAAGTAGTTCCCATAATACCGAGAAAACTGTGCAAGCCGCACCAAAATCTGCTGTGAAACAAACACCTGTGTCAGGTCGACCCAAAGAAGTGATTAGGACTAATTCACCAAATAGAGTCACTAATAAATCTAGGTCAGGACCACAACATAATTATAGGAGTACTACACCTAGCAGAGCTTACAATCCGGTTAGGTCACACACTCTTGTAAGACATCAAACACCAGGTAGAGCTCAGGGATATCAATTGGAAATGCCTTTAATCGAAACTATTCAAGAGCTCCACAGCAAATGCCTAAACAAAGGCGAAGAGTGAGCTTGAATCACTCTGCACCACAACAGGCTCTAAATCAAAAACCCAAGTCACCTTAAAGGAGAGATGGGTATTTAAAAGAGTTCAAGTATGTGGACGAGAATGGTATTACCAAGTCAGTTATGGCTTGGGTTCCCCGTGATAACTAACCTATTTTCTTTCATGTGCAGGAGATAACTAAAGGTCCAAACAACAAGTGGTTCGTCGACAGTGGTTGCTCCAGGCACATGATTGGGGAAAGAAGTCTACTTGCAGACTTCAAAGGAGGGAATCGGGGATTTGTATCGTTCGCTGGTAATAAGGGAGGAACTATCACCGGTACTGGAGTGGTCACTAATGGGACTATCAAACTGGATCAAGTTTATCACATTGATAAACTGGTTCACAATCTCATTAGTGTATCTCAAATCTGTGATAAGAAGAACTTAGTACTTTTAACTAATAGTGTATCTCAAATGGATACTGATGTGGGCTGATGAGGGCTCCAAGGAAGAATGACCTGTACATGCTCGACATGAACAAGCTGGAATCTTCAATGGGACCAATTTGTCTACTATCAAAAGCTTCAGAGACTGAATCGGTTTTATGGCACAGACGCATGGCACACTTGCACCTAAGAAAAATGAACTACATTACGAAAAATGGATTGGTGCAAGGTGTTCCAATGAAGAGTTTTCAGTTCGAGAACAAGTGTCTACCATGAAAGAAAGCAAAACAACACAAGAAGGCACACAAGTCCAAGACTCAGAACTCAATAGCTGCCACGTTCGATTTGTTGCATATGGACCTCTTCGGACCGATCAACAAAAGGAGTATAGGTGGTAGTTGGTATTGTTTGGTTATTACTGATGATTACTCACGCTTTTCTTGGGTTTTCTTTTTAGGTACAAAGGACGAGATTGCTGCAAAGCTCATCGGGTTCTTAGACCAAGTGGAAAACTCTTACTGAACGAGGGTTAAGCGTATCAGAAGTGATAATGGAACAGAATTCAAAAACACGGTTATTGGTGTGTATTGCCTATCAAAGGGCATAGTGCATCAATTTAGTGCACCTTATGAGCCACAACGAAATGGGGTGGCCGAACGGAAAAACAGGACGTTGATTGAGGCAGCAAGGACCATGCTTTCGGATTCAAAGCTTCTTACCATGTTTTGGGGGGGGAGGCAGTGAATACCGCGTGCCATGTTTTAAATAGGGTTCTTACTATCAAATCATTGAATAAAACCTGTTATGAAGTTTTGAATAAAAGGCCACAAAATTTAACTGGCTTTGAACCATTTGGGGTACCATGTACGTTAATGAAAACAAAACATCAACCTAAGTTTGGTGAAAAGGCTGACGAAGGATACTTCCTAGGTTATGTGCCGAACTCACCAAACAAACGGGTTTTTAGCAAATCAAATGGTACTATAGAGATTGTGTATAACATTGATGTCACAAGTTATACACATGAACCCCAAACTGGCCCGGAATGGATATTTGATTATGACAAATTGTTTGAGTCATTTAACATTCCTTTGGATGGAAATGCAGGTACAATCGAACAAGACTTGTCGTCATTAAACTTGAATGACGAGGGGCAAAGTTTTCCGAGGAACACCTTTCCATCAACATCCGAGCCTACATCAACTGAAGATAGATCTCCAGAAGAAAATGATTCTGAAACACCTACAAATGAAAATCAGACAACAAGTTCTAACTCTGAAGACAGTGTCCATGAGGAGGAAAATGTGGAGTTTGAAGTCGTTCCCCCGTTAGGATAGATCGGATCAAATTTGGTAGATAATCTTAGAGTTGACGAGATAGAAACATCTAGGATCAACAAGAATCATCCTATTGAGAGTATCATAGGAAATCCTAATGCTGGTGTGAGGACTAGGAGTAGTTTAAATAACAACACAGTGTTGTTGTCAATGATCAATGACTCCGAGGCCTTTCATACTTGCCTCTACTCATGTTTCATCTCGCAAGTAGAGCCGAAAAATGTGCAAATGGCACTGAAAGACAACTCTTGGGTTGAAGCGATGCAGGAAGAACTGACACAGTTTAGGAAACTTGAAGTGCTGGAGTTAGTTTCGTTACCTCGAGGAGAAGTTGCAATAGGAACCAAGTGGGTTTTTAAGGGTAAAAGAGATGATCGGGGTATAGTCACTCGCAACAAAGCAAGGCTTGTGGTAAAGGGTTTCAACCAAGAGGAAGAAATCGATTACAATGAAGTGTTCGCGCCAGTGGCAAGACTTGAAGCAATCCGTTTGTTTCTAGCTTTTGCTTCCTTCAAAGGTTTTAAGGTTTATCAACTTGACGTAAAGAGTGTGTTTCTTTATGGGAATGTGAAGGAACTGGTATATGTGGAACAACCGCCCGGGTTTACAGATCCGAAATATCCAGACAGAGTGTATCGATTAGATAAGGCTTTGTATGGATTACATCAAGCACCGCGGGCGTGGTACGAGACTCTATCTAATTATCTTTTAGACAACGGGTTTGAAAGAGGGAGAATAGATAGTACTCTTTTTGTGAAAAGAAAAGGTGAACATTTCATCTTGGTACAAGTGTACGTCGATGATATCATTTCCGGGTCATCAGACGAGCAGATGTGCACAGACTTTGAAAAGATGATGAAGTCTAAGTTTGAGATGAGTGCGATGGGTGAGTTAAACTTCTTTCTGGGTTTGCAAGTCGAACAGAGGAAGGAGGACATGTTTATTCATCAGACGAAGTATGTCTACGACATCTTAGAGCGCTTTGGGATGGAAGGAACCAAGCTGACAGCTCACTTCAACACGCCGATTCAAGTGAATCATAATATCGGACCAGGTACAGAAAGTGATACCGATGTGGATCTGATGTTATATCGGGCCATGATTGGGTCACTCATGTATTTAACTGCTTTTAGACCTGATATAATGTTTGCTGTGTGTATTTGTGCTAGGTTTCAAGCTAATCAAAAAGAGATGCACATGTAAGCTGTGAAGCGGATTCTGAGATACCTCAAGTCGAAACCGAAGCTGGGACTTTAGTATCACACGGAGGGTGATCTGGAATTGGAGGCATTCACGGATTCAGGCTATGGAGGATGCAGCTTGAATCGCAAGTCAACAACTGGAGGTTGTCAGTTCCTTGGAGGGATGCTCGTTTCCTGGCAATGCAAGAAACAGACTTCGGTAGTCGTGTCAACGTGCGAGGCCGAATATGTTGCTGCGGGTAGTTGTTGTTCACAGGTTTTGTGGATACAACAACAATTGCGGGATTACAGTTTGACTTATACTCATACTCCTATTAGGATAGATAACCAGTCAACTATTGCAATAACCAATAATCCAGTTAAACACAGTAAAACCAAACACATAGACATAAGACACCACTTTATTCGTGATTGTGCTGAAAAGAACTTAATTAAGCTGGTAAAAGTTGCAACGAACGATAATAATGCTGATTTATTTACCAAAGCTTTTGATAAGTCACGTTTTGAATTTAGTTCAACTAAACGGAATGCGTAATCCAGAGTAAATTGACCTTAGTAGAGTTTATTTCCTTTTATAGCAGTAGAATTTCTTTCTTTTTATAGTAAGTTTAGTAGCTTAGGAGAATTTCTTTTTATAGTAAGTTAGTATGTTATTTTATTTCCTTACTCTTATTTATGAAAAACGAAAGAAAAAATATAAAAAACCTTAAAAAGTTCAAAAAAAAAAAAGAGAATATCAGAAAATGAGTTAAGTCTTAGATACATAGGTTCCATGCGACGAAAATAAGCACAGTCGATACATACTCTAAGTGTTAAGCTTTCACACATAATGCACCTAAAATTCTAAGTGTTATACATTATCTAGTTTGATATGTTGGTAGACATAATACACAAAGGGCATCTCAAGGCTAATAAAATATTCAAGAAAAAGTCAGACGTGTCACTAACTTAGATGTATGACCAAATGGTCTTAATTTTTATGTTAGAGACATACAGACATTGATTCTAAATGAGGTATGCAAACTTTCTGGGGGATGTATAGCAACATCAGATACATCTTAAAGAAAAGAAAATAATAGAAAAATCATGATACTGAGTTGAGAGTCAAAACAAGTAAATCTGTTGTACGTAAGTACAGACCTGTTGCCTCTGGTTTAACTCGAGTTAGCAAGATAAGTCGCTTTGTTGTACGTCGGTACAGACCTGTCACCGCTGTCTTGATATCTTTAAATAAACTTTAAGACTAACTAAAACACTCTGTTGTATGTAAATACAGATTGTGTCCGACGTTTGCCTTTTAAAGAAAGTTTGCAATACCGAAAAGTTATAATCATTGTGTGTATGCCTTGATCATAAAAGTATGTCTAAGTATGAGTCACGTAAGGTAATTTCTTGATAAATAAAAAGGCCAAGGGATATTCCAAAATGTAACATGTTTAAAGGGAAAATAATACCAACAATCGTCTAGAAATGTGTGTCACGACAAACAATCAAAGGAATCAAAATTTCCGATGTGTGAAAGTAAAATACTGAAAGTGCGTATTTGACACCGCTATCTGATTGAACCTGTCTTTGACTTTCTCGCCAAAAATATTCTGTTAGTATTAAGTATAGGATGTAAATTTAAAAGTATTGTAGATTAGTTTAAGTTTAAATTTTGTTCAAAATTTTATTTTATTTTATTTTATTTTCCTTTCTTTTATTTTATTTTATTCTATTTAGGTAAAAGGTCAAACTTACTGAGGATGCATTCATAGTTGAATAAACAAACACTGTGTGAAAATCTTGTGCTAAGTGTAAATAAATTGTGCATAGTTTGTTTCCGTTACACGAAAAAGTTGAAAAAGTTGAATTTAATTCAAAAATTTTCAAGATTTTCATTTAAATTCGATTTAAAACAAATTCGATTTAAATTTGAAAATGTCAGTAATTTCGAACTTAAGACAAATTCGAAGAAGGTTAGTATATATAGGTCAACAGTGACTCATTTATGTCACCTACCTTCAAGTTTAGTAGTTCGAATTTGTCTGGGCGATTTCGAGTTTGTCGTTCGAGTTTACCGTTTTCGAGTTTTCACCTATTCATCGAAGTTTTGTACTTTGTATTCGATACTATAGCCAAATCTAGGTATAAACAACATTATTATACAAGATTTAGGTAGTGTAGGACTCAATTTTAGCAAAAAATTGACCTATTTTGAAGTTTTAAGGGTTTTGAACTTTGTGATTCAAAATCACAATGTTTAACCGGTGAAACTTCAAATAAGTGACAAATATCTTCGATTAGAACCTATTAAGACTAGTGAATGTGATTTTCTAAGTCTAAAATGGTTTAAAATCTTGGATTTGTGTTTGAAACTGCCGACTTCGAGTTTGATCATATGCTTCGAATTTGTCACTAAATTCGAACATGTCATTGAACTCGAATTAAGGTTAAATTCGAACATGTCATTCGAGTTTGTTATTAAAATCGATATGTTTGAATACTTTTAACGTCAAACTTGTAGAAATTCATAAGTGTTGGATTTTGAACTTCCATAAGTTCAAAATAGAACAAATTTGAATTTAAACAAGTTTCATTTTTAATTTGCCCCTTCTAATATACTTTATACTTTAATGTGCAGATATGGGGGAAAGAGACTTTATTCAAAAGCATAATATGGTCGTGTCACCGGATCGTGAGCTTCCTGAAGCTCAGGCGTTTCGCCAGATGGTGGATATTCTGGCTAATTCAGGGGTGTCGTATGCCCTTTCTCACAATGTGCAGATCGTGCTGCCTTATGTCAGACAATTTTGGGATCATCTGCAAGTTGATTGCTCAGTGACTCCGACTGTGTTGAGGACAAGAATCGCTGGACAGCCCCTTGTATTCTCTGCCGATATGTTGCGTAGGGTGTTGCAGCTGGGATCAGTCCAGCAAGAAGCTGGGCCTATTGACTTTCCTTTGGAAGTAAGGCAAGCAGCATTTTTGAGGATGGGGTATGGCCTTGATGTAGCTAAGGCATCTTACATGAAGAGTGGTCTAATAGGGCAATGGAGGTATCTTGCACATGTCTTTATGGTGTGCTTTGCTCCAAAGAAGGCCGGATTCGACTATATCGTGTCAAAGATGCAATCGGCGATGATTGCGTTGATTTACAATAAGAAGTTCAGTTACTCCGAGATGTTCTTTGTGGAGTTTGTTCATCAAATAACAGCTCCAGCTAGAGAAAGGTTTCTGATGTATCCGAGGTTTGTTATGATGCTGATACGCCATTTTTTGCCGAACTTGCCGCAGCTGAACGATATTCAAAGTGTCGCTGTGATTGACAAGCGAATTTTTGCTGATTGTCAATCGCACAATGCCCGTAGGGGTGAGGTGGTTAGACCACTGGATGCACCACTTTTTGGTGTTGTGGTAAATCCAGATTTTGAAGCCCCCGAAGGTGCGAATTAGGCTGGGGAAGTACAAGTTCAGCCACAGCAGCCGCAACAAAAACAGCAAAGGCCTCCACAACAACCAAGAAGGAGGCAGAGAGCTCAAGTAAGACAGACTCAGGCTTCAAGGCCTTCAACAAGCAGGGTGCAGGAGTCAGTGGAAGCAGGTCCTTCAACAGATGCTGCGGGTCCTTCGGTTGTAGCCCCCGAAATAGATCCACGAGTAGAAACTCTAGAAGAAATTTGGGCTCAAGGCTCTCATGCACAGGAAGAAATTACTACTGAGCTTATTGGTGATATTCTGGAGCCTCCAGCTATTTTGATGATCTGATGCGTGACATCGATGAATATCAACATGAGGAAGAGGGTCAAGCTATGAACACCTCAGAGTCGTCATCAGAGGAAGTTGGGGAGATCGAGGTTGAGGCACCAGTAGTAGAGACGGAAGATCCGACTGTAAGAATAAACAGATATGGATCCAGAATTGTGGTTATTGATCGAGAGACAAAAAAGAGAGCATCTAGAGATTCTGATGAAGATGACTCTGATTTTGAGATTGAAGATACTTCTCCATTGGTGCCTAGGGAAAGGGCCAAAAGGCATAGGTTTATGCAGGGAGCTTCGTCTGCTTCCGTTTTAGAGCTTGAAATTCCATCCGCTCAACCATCCGCTCAGCCATCCGAACAACCATCTGTTCAACCACAAATCACCCCGTCACCTACCACATCGATTCCATCCACTTCATCCACCTTCACAGACAACCAATGATTTTCAGAGCTCCGAAGCAAAGTGGATTTCCAGCAACTCCAAATCTTCCAACTAACAAAAGCAGTCGGTGAGCTTCAAGAGCATAACGCAAAAATTGATAAAGAAAATCTTGAGTTGAAGACCATTGTCGCTGATCAGGCTGCAGAACTCAGAACTATGAGGTCCCTCATCGAGCAATTAATGAAAAATCTAAAGGCTCAGGGGGAGACCAGTTGCAGAGATACTTAAGAGTTGAGAAGAGAAGACGAAGACGACAATGATCCCAATGCACAAAAAGATAGTGAGCCAGTAGATTTTTCTTATGCTCAGCATGCTGAAGTTCAGGGGAGCCGAGTCAGTCGGGAGCTGAAGGAGGTGAGGCTAGTTCCTCAAAGACCTTTGAGAGTGAGATGATTGACGCTCTGATGGATATTGAGGAAGATGAGATAGAATTTGATTTTGAGGATGAGATTGAAGAGTTGGAGGAAGGGGAGTTTGTGCCAGTGGACGTTCCTGAATGGAAATCTGATGATGAGGTATTGCGTGATGAGGAAGACGAAGTTGATGAAATCGTTATTCAGCAACATCCCATCACCGATACGTATGTAACAGTGGAAAAGAACGTGATTGACATAGAAGCTGTTAAAGCCGCTTTAAATGATGAATCACAAGTTGAAGAGCCTGTTAGGGAGCTGACTGTTGAAGAAAAGAAAAAGTTATGGTTCAGGGCAGAAAAGAAGGCTATGGAGTTGAAGGAAAAGATGGTTGTGCCAAGTGCTGGAAAGCTGTCCGGGAGTATACTTAGCTGGTTCTTTGATCGAGACCTGTAGCTGTTTATCATTAAGAGAAAGGATGACCTTCAGTATCTAAGGAGAAGATTGAAAGACTTCAATTCACTGCCAAAAGTTGAGATAAAGGCGTTAGCGTGGAAAGAGCTTGTTAATATCGGAGACGATCCCTATGCTGAAATAATTGCCAAAATTATCAGAAGGGAAGGGAGGTCTAGGAAGTTTGAAAGGCTAAACCCACGTATAGGCAAAAGAGTTATGGACCATACAAGAATTGATCCTCTAACTGGTAGGCCATGGATGAAAATACATTACAAGCCAGTTAGATGCTTAAAGAAAGTCCCTCTGAAGCCTATGCCACAAAACGTGTTAGGAAACCTCAACTGGTGGTATGTTGAAAGTGAGACAGGTGAAGCAGTAATGAAAGACCTCGAAGAAAAGGTGATTCAAAGAGTGTATGATCCGTTGCACCTGGTCAACCTGTCCAAAGATGATCTTCACATACTTCATGTTCATAAAATCTCGTGTGATGCGCATATGGAGTCTGAAGCGAAAAAGTATTAGAATGTAGTCAAGGTTTGTGTAGAACAGGGTCTTTATGCAGGAAGCATCTTGAATAGACCTTAGTACTTCGTCAAAATGTAAATAGTTAGAAGCTATCGTCAAGGGGGAGTCTATTAGTACATCCTGTGTGACGATAGCAATCTAAGTTTAGATTGCATTTTGTATAACTCTATCTACTTGATATTAGATATTAACAAGTGTTTGATATATGTTTGATTATGTGTGTTTGATATTGATTGATTGTATGTTTGAACTTGGTGTAATGTATTACAAGAAGTTCAAACATAAAGTTCAAAGATGAATTCAAACTTAGGATAAAACATAAGTTCAAACATAAGTTTGATATGTGAGGTTCGAATTTAAACTATATTTGAATTTGTCATTGAGGACAAATTCGAATAGGCCTTGGGCCAGATTTGTAACATCCAAGTTACCACAAACAGTACACGTCATAAAATTTCATTTCATTAAGTAATAAATATTACTAATTGTTTGATACCACAGGTCCATCAGCCTGAATACTTAATTACAACAATAAGTTAAAGATCAAATGGTGGCCTGAATACTTAATTACAACTAGTTACCACACATATAAAACATACTATCAGCTCCTGCCGGCAAGTCAACACGTCAGAGACGCAAAAGGGTTGGGAGACAACCCAGTTGGTATTCCCCTGTGTAAGGCCGAAGCCCTACGGGAAGTGTATGGAAACAAGTCATAAAGGAAAGGAATCTGCAGAATTCCCTCCTGTGAATGGAGATCTCACATTCGGTCCTGTCGGATAATGCAGTATGCAGCGGCAAATATATGAACAGTCAAGTAAGCAGTAAGCATGATAAGTGTTTACATAAAATGTAAAAGTGAACATGCAATCAAGGCAATTCAAGTGTCTAGCTTCAGTAATGTCAAAATACGTTTCTATGATACAATATAGTATTAAAGAAACATGCAGCAACAATCGGAAGTTTCCATACAGTCAATGACATTCACCAATAAGTATCGAAACATATGCAAGTAATTAATGAAATCTGTCACTCACAGTGGTCCGTAGTCAGATAATGCTTAACGAATTAAGCGGTTCAGTTTACTCTGTCAAATCGGCGGTTTCCTGCAGTTCAGTTTCAAGTCTGGCATATTAATGTCAAGTCTGTGACATAATCTATATAACCCTAGCTATATATTCAGGTTATTGTCAATTCTGGCTATCGCGTCTGAGGTAGTTCCTATCGTCCCAAGGTGAGTCTTTTCTTATCAGATTAATACGATCCCTCTAATCACAGATCAGCCTTGAAACGAAGCCAATAATATTACTAGCTAGGTGATACATGACATACAATTTTTAAGGGTTCATACAGAGTCTGTCAATTTATTTGTGCATAAAATAGTTATGTATCTGGAACTTGTGAGTTTTATCAATATCAAAGGATACTTTCAATTACAATAGGTTGTTTAATAACTTAATCTGATTTAGAAATTAATCTTAGGCTTGGAACAAGAACCACATTTGATTATGGCAAATTCATATATGGATAGGCAGATTCGAGAGGGACCCTTCGAATCTAATGGATAGATTCGACACACACATAAAAGAGATTAGGTTCGAACTATGCATAGACTCGAAAGCCCACACAGATTCGAATGCCAACAATCAGATTCGAAGCAAATAGATTCTAAGACAGATTTGAAGTACATAGACTCGAAGACTTATATAGATTCTAAGGCATGCACAGACTCGAACAAGGGACATAAACTCGAAACATACACATAGAGTCGAAGCACATCTCGAGTCTAGGGGGGGAACAGATTCGAATTCATACTTTCGAGTCTATACTTTGAAGATCTCGAATTTGATCATCAATTTCCCAGATTTTTGCTACTAAACATGAACATAAATGAGGGAATAATAGTTACTAACCTTCGTCCAAGCTATATCCTTCGACTATAGATGATTTCCAAGCAAAAACAAGTCCTAAACAAGAGTAAATCAGCTTCGATTGAAGAGGTTATGAGCAAACTCGAATTCGCTCATCAAAACCGAACTAAAAGTCAGAAAAAGGGTCGATTTTACCTTAAATCCGGACGAAATCAAACATGCAATGGTAGATTCGTGTAGAGCTCGACGATATCTAACCGATGGCGTATAAATCACGAGAATCCGACGGTTCGATTAGGAGAAATGCTAGAGAGAAGGTGAAGTCTTAGAGAGAGAAGGAGAGAGTTCAAGCTTCCAAACTTAAGAAATGAGGAGGAGAGCTCTTATTTATAGGAAAATAGGGAAAAATCAGATTTTCTACTGAATTTCCAAAATCGACCAACTTTTATTCCTATCAATCTGATTTGCATTTCAGATGCAAATAATAGCAAAGGAGTTCTAGATTTGCTATAATTGTCTTTTAGTCACATTTTTTTTATTCATTTTAGTCCGTTTCGTCATTTTCAGTCTTTAATTTGTCACTTAGCTGAATTTTAATTATTAACTTTATTTCAGCTAATTTTGGGCAACTTTTCATGATTAATTATAACTTAATATAATTAACTATTACAGATTCATATTTTCGGTTAATTACTAATATTTGGATTAAAATTGCTTTATTATCCAAAGTCTGCTGCTGTAATTTATATTTAATAAATTACCGGCTGTTACAATCTTCCCCCGTTAAATTGATTCCGTCCTCGGAATCGACTAAGACATGAATAATTTCGGATACTTCTGCCTAATCTCGTCTTCTCGTTCCCAAGTTTGCGCAGATCCCTTATGGTATTTCCATTGAACTAACACTATTGGAATTTCCTTGATGCGCAATTTCGAAACCTTATGATCGATTATATGCTCAGCCTCTTCTTCGTATCGCAATTGCTCGTCAATTTGCACGTCTTTCTATTGAATCGCAGCTTCAGCATCAACTAAACACTTTCGCAGATTACTCACGTGAAATACATCATGAATCCCAGACATTTCGGCAGGAAACTTAAATCTGTAGGCTTGCAGTCCCACACGCTCGAGAATTTCGAAAGGACCAACAAATCGAGGACTTAGCTTCCCCCGTTTGCCGAACCTTACTATCCCTTTTCTTGGCGAAACTTTCAGCAACACTTTATCTCCAACTCCAAATTCATTTGGTTTCCGTCTTCTATCATGATACTTCTTTTGTCTGTCTTGAGAGGTCTGAATCCGCTGTCGAATCAACTGTAGTTGGTCATGGGCTTCTTGCAAAATCGCTGGTCCAGAGATCGGGCGTTCACCTGTTTCCCTCCAACAGGTTGGAGTTCGGCATCGACGTCCGTACAAAAACTGATAGGGAGGCATACCCATAGTCGAGTGATAACTATTGTTATAAGCAAACTCCACAAACGGCAGGTGAGTATCCCAACTTCCACCGAGATCAATCACACAGGCACGTAACATATCTTCAAAGGTCAAAATCGTTCTCTCACTTTGCCCGTCAGTTTCAGGATGATAGGCGGTGCTCATCTTAAGTTCGGTACCTAGTCCATTCTGAAAAGCCTTCCAAAAACGAGAAGTAAATCTGCTGTCACGATCAGATACTATAGACAATGGCACACCATGTCTAGTCACGATTTCCTTCTTGTACAATTCAGCTAACTTTTCGAGGCGTTCATCTTCACGTATGGGTAGGAAATGAGCTGACTTAGTGAGTCGATCCACTATTACCCATATAGAGTCATGATTCCGCTTAGTCCTGGGCAGCTTCGTCACAAAGTCCATTGTTATGTGGTCCCACTTCCATTCCGGGATTGGCAATGGTTGTAGTTCCCCATACGGCTTCTGATGTTCAGATTTGACTTGTAAACAAGTCATGCAATTTTCTACATATTGACCTACATCCTTCTTCATTCCAGGCCACCAATACTCCGTCCTCAAGTCTTGATACATTTTAGTAGAACCAAGGTGTATCGAAAATTTTGACATATGAGCTTCCGTCAGAATCCGATCACGAATACCTCCTAATCTGGGAACCCATATTCTATTCATAAGGTCCATAAATGCGGCCGGGGCATTGGTGAGACCGAACGGTATTACTAGAAACTCAAAATGGCCGTAACGAGTACGAAATGCAGTCTTCGGTACGTCAGACTCAAATATCTTAAGTTGATGATATCCAGATCGAAGATCAATCTTTGATTAGGCACTTTCGGGCTTTCATTACAGAAATGAGACCTAAACCTCGAGTCTTTCTATCGTCATAAACATAACGTTCACTTCCTTCGGGGGTTCTAATTCTAATTATCCTTTTGGCACAAAGGATTTCAGCATTGTTCGTCATGAGCCTGTCCATTCCTATAATAATATCGAATTCTCTAATCCACATCGGTATCAGGTCAAAGTCCGAGGAGAGGTCATCAATCACTAGCTTACAGGAACGAAAGACTCTATTCACAGTCACAAAATTCGAGCTAGCAGTTTCTATGTCTAAGGGTGCAGGTAGCATTACCGGGGCAAAATCAAACTGTTTAGCAAACTTTTCAGACACATATGACAGATTAGAACCAGAGTCAAATAAGATTAAGGCAGGCATAGAGTTAACAAGAAATGTACCCATGACGACATCAGCAGTCTCTTTTGCCTCTTCGGCTGTCATCTGGAAAGATCTTGGTTGATTCCTTGGGGCAGAAGAACCTTTGACTGATTGCTGAGGTGAAGATGCAGGCGGAGGAACAAATCGGGGCCGGGTACAGTCTTTAGCATGGTGCCCCAACGTAATGCAGTTTCGGCAAGCCTCACTGCGCTTGGGACATTCCGATCGGTCGTGACCATTCTGCCTACAACAATAGCACTTAACGAATGCAGGATCGCACTTTCCTTCATGAATCTGCTTGCAGCGAGGACAAGCAGACCTTGGCGTAGAGGTCACAGCATAAGATTTAGCCTTCTTGGAAGACTGCTTATCTCCCTTCTTCGAACTTTCATTCTTCTTTTCAGCTTTCTCAGATTTTTCCTTCTTACTAGATTTAGCAATAAAAGGAGATGCTCGCTCAGGATAGATTTCAAGTTCACCTACCCTAGCAATTTCAACCGATTCGATATAACTTCTCGGTCTACCGGACTTCACAAACTTCCGGATTTCTCGATCCAGACCATCCACAAACAAATCCCTTCTCCTTTCATCAGCGTCCACTGGATGATCAGATAACAGCGAGAGCCTGGTAACTTCCAGCTCATAGTCTGTTACAGATCTTGTACCTTGCTGAAACGATAGCAGGGTTTTCTCCATCTGGCGCTTAACATCCTGAGGGCAGTATTTCTCCTTCAGATGAATCTTGAATTGATCCCAAGTAATGGATTTCTCCATTGCTTCAGACATGGGATTCGTAATTGACTTCCACCAACGGCCAGCTCCATCTTCCAACATTCCCGAATGGCTTCGGTTTGAGCGGCAATAATCGACTCGGGCAAGGCAGACTCCAAAACAACAGAAGTCAAAGCATAACATCGGATATAATGGTCTTGTCCGGTTTTGCGGCTTAGGGCATCTGCTACTATGTTTGCTTTACCTGGATGGTAAAGGATCTCACAGTCATAGTCTTTAATCAATTCCGTAGATCGCCTTTGTCGCATATTCAGCTCTTTTTGGTCAAATATATACTTCAGACTCTTGTGATCCGTATATAATTTACACCTGGTCCCGTACAGATAATGCCGCCAAATCTTCAATGCAAAGGTTACGGCTGCAAGCTCCAAGTCATGCGTCGGGTAATTCTTTTCATGCGTCTTTAGCTGCCTTGATGCGTAGGCAATTACCTTATCCCTTTGCATCAACACACAGCCTAATCCCATCTTAGAAGCATCACTATAAACTATAAAATCATCATTACCCTCGGGTAAAGCCAAAATCGGTGCTTCAATTAGCTTACGCTTCAGAGTCTCAAAGGCTCGATCTTGGGATTCATTCCATTCAAACTTAACCTCCTTCTTCGTCAGACTGGTTAAAGGCACCGCAATCTTGGAGAAATCACGGATAAATCTTCGGTAATAGCCCGCTAAACCCAAGAAACTTCGAACTTCAGATACGTTTTTCGGCGCTTCCCACTTCTGAACCGCATCAACCTTTGATGGATCCACGGCTATTCCCTTACTCGAGACAATATGTCCTAAAAATTGTAACTGGCGTAACCAGAATTCACATTTGGAGAATTTTGCGTAGAGTCGCTCCTTTCGTAACAAGTCTAGCAATTCTCGCAAATGCATCGCATGGTCAGATTCAGACTTAGAGTAAATCAAGATGTCATCAATGAAGACTATCACTGATTTATCCAGCATTGGTCTACATACCCTAGGCCTCGGTGACTTGTTCGGGAATTCAGAGTCACATAGTCCATATCATACCAGTAGTTTAAGTATCGGGTGGCCAATCCGATGATTAAACTGCTGCTCTGATACCAACTTTGTAACATCCAAGTTACCACAAACAGTACACGTCATAAAATTTCATTTCATTAAGTAATAAATATTACTAATTGTTTGATACCACAGGTCCATCAGCCTGAATACTTAATTACAACAATAAGTTAAAGATCAAATGGTGGTCTAAACTAGCTTCTAAATCTTCAATCAGAGTGCGGAAGACTGAACAAGCTACCCGAGACCGCATCATCTTTTCAAAATAGGCGTCAGCAAAAAGTCCAAAAGTCTGCTATTCATCAAATGTCCAAATTCACTTAGCCTGGGACGGACTACCTGCTATGGTCTTGCCCTTATCAGCTTTTCCTGAAAAAGAGTTGTCATGACAGAGTAAGCTAACATTGCTTAGTGAGTTAACAGAGTTCCACTAGTTACCACACATATAAAACATACTATCAGCTCCTGCCGGCAAGTCAACACGTCAGAGACGCAAAAGGGTTGGGAGACAACCCAGTTGGTATTCCCCTGTGTAAGGCCGAAACCCTACGGGAAGTGTATGGAAACAAGTCATAAAGGAAAGGAATCTGCAGAATTCCCTCCTGTGAATGGAGATCTCACATTCGGTCCTGTCGGATAATGCAGTATGCAGCGGCAAATATATGAACAGTCAACTAAGCAGTAAGCATGATAAGTGTTTACATAAAATGTAAAAGTGAACATGCAATCAAGGCAATTCAAGTGTCTAGCTTCAGTAATGTCAAAATACGTTTCTATGATACAATATAGTATTAAAGAAACATGCAGCAACAATCGGAAGTTTCCATACAGTCAATGACATTCACCAATAAGTATCGAAACATATGCAAGTAATTAATGAAATCTGTCACTCACAGTGGTCCGTAGTCAGATAATGCTTAACGAATTAAGCGGTTCAGTTTACTCTGTCAAATCGGCGGTTTCCTGCAGTTCAGTTTCAAGTCTGGCATATTAATGTCAAGTCTGTGACATAATCTATATAACCCTAGCTATATATTCAGGTTATTGTCAATTCTGGCTATCGCGTCTGAGGTAGTTCCTATCGTCCCAAGGTGAGTCTTTTCTTATCAGATTAATACGATCCCTCTAATCACAGATCAGCCTTGAAACGAGGCCAATCATATTACTAGCTAGGTGATACATGACATACAATTTTTAAGGGTTCATACAGAGTCTGTTAATTTATTTGTGCATAAAATAGTTATGTATCTGGAACTTGTGAGTTTTATCAATATCAAAGGATACTTTCAATTACAATAGGTTGTTTAATAACTTAATCTGATTTAGAAATTAATCTTAGGCTTGGAACAAGAACCACATTTCATTATGGCAAATTCATATATGGATAGGCAGATTCGAGAGGGACCCTTCGAATCTAATGGATAGATTCGAGACACACATAAAAGAGATTAGGTTCGAACTATGCATAGACTCGAAAGCCCACACAGATTCGAATGCCAACAATCAGATTCGAAGCAAATAGATTCTAAGACAGATTTGAAGTACATAGACTCGAAGACTTATATAGATTCTAAGGCATGCACAGACTCGAACAAGGGACATAAACTCGAAACATACACATAGAGTCGAAGCACATCTCGAGTCTAGGGGGGGGGGGGAACAGATTCGAATTCATACTTTCGAGTCTATACTTTGAAGATCTCGAATTTGATCATCAATTTCCCAGATTTTTGCTACTAAACATGAACATAAATGAGGGAATAATAGTTACTAACCTTCGTCCAAGCTATATCCTTCGACTATAGATGATTTCCAAGCAAAAACAAGTCCTAAACAAGAGTAAATCAGCTTCGATTGAAGAGGTTATGAGCAAACTCGAATTCGCTCATCCAAACCGAACTAAAAGTCAGAAAAAGGGTCGATTTTACCTTAAATCCGGACGAAATCAAACATGCAATGGTAGATTTGTGTAGAGCTCGACGATATCTAACCGATGGCGTATAAATCACGAGAATCCGACGGTTCGATTAGGAGAAATGCTAGAGAGAAGGTGAAGTCTTAGAGAGAGAAGGAGAGAGTTCAAGCTTCCAAACTTAAGAAATGAGGAGGAGAGCTCTTATTTATAGGAAAATAGGGAAAAATCAGATTTTCTACTGAATTTCCAAAATCGACCAACTTTTATTCCCATCAATCTGATTTGCATTTCAGATGCAAATAATAGCAAAGGAGTTCTAGATTTGCTATAATTGTCTTTTAGTCACATTTTTTTTTATTCATTTTAGTCCGTTTCGTCATTTTCAGTCTTTAATTTGTCACTTAGCTGAATTTTAATTATTAACTTTATTTCAGCTAATTTTGGGCAATTTTTCATAATTAATTATAACTTAATATAATTAACTATTACAGATTCATATTTTCGGTTAATTACTAATATTTGGATTAAAATTGCTTTATTATCCAAAGTCTGCTGCTGTAATTTATATTTAATAAATTACGGGCTGTTACAAGATTCGAATTTGTCCTAGACAAACTCGAATCTGTCAGTATAATTAAGGGTTAATTTGATTAATTATCAGACTTTTGCAGACGTTTATCAGAGCGATTAGCAAACGCGATCTCGAACTTGCAAGTTATCATAGAGTTGTTTCGGAGAGAATCATCGTGTAGGGGCGTTCTAAGTCGTTCGTCCATCACCGTGGTAGTCTCCGTGTTTCGGTGTGTGTGATTTTACCGTCAAGCCGCTAACGAGGATTCTGCACTCGTTGGAAGGTGTCACGTCAAGATAGATCCGTAGAGTCAAGACCTTACATAGAACAACGGGCTTCTGATTTAGAACAGATATTGGAAACAACATCATGATCTTTTAAGCAAGAACGAATAGATTTTTTAAAGAAAATATCAGATCTTGAAGCCGAAATTGCTCGAATTAACTCCTCTTTAGCTAAAACCTCACAACAAAATGATAAAATACATGCCCTTGAGTTAGCCTTATAAGAAACCAAAGAATTGTTTGATGCTGACAGAAACACTTTCTTAAGAAACGAAAATGATTTTAATGAGGCAGGAAGACTGTTTTCTATTCGAGAACAGATGTTAAACTAGATATTAAATCATTTAATAATGAACAACATAAGCTTTTAGCTACCATCAAGGGGTTAGAATCTCAACTTGTTTCTAAAATGAACTGTTTGTTTCCACATGATTCTGTGAACAAGAATACATCTCCTATGGTTGTCCACGAGAGTCGTTCTAAATCCATGGAATCATACTCTGAACGGAAAAAGAAACATATTTTAGAAGTCAAGAAAGGCAAAGAAAAGTTAGAAGTTCCCATCAAGATTTACACCGGTGAATCCTCTAAATCATCTTTTAAAAGAGCCGTAAGGAATTCAATATACTCTTACTATAGGAGTACATGGAATTCCCGAAAGCCAAAAAGGATCTGAAAATCCAACAACAAGCATAACTGGTTCTCTACTAAGAATGACTTAGGCTTCTCTTCTGCTCAAGTGAAGATTCATCTTTAAAATACAATAGACTCACAAACATTTATATCTGATTCTCATGTCATATAGAATAACATAGTTTGATTTTTGATGATGCTAATCAAAAGGCTGCTTCGTGTAATGCTTCGATATTGCATAAACCGTGTTTGAATATTCTTTTAAGCAGTTACTTGATTTACGTCGTGCTAAACTTGGTAATTCTACTCATGTTATGGATGGTTGTGTATCCAACGTTTAGAATAACACAGTTAAGTGTCTCGTATATAAACAAAAAGGGCCCACACTCACTCTCCGCAGGGTACCTAAGACTGTCATGAAGGAACCTAACTGGAAATGGTTACCTAAGGCAGAGAAGAAGGTCATTACTCAGAGATGGGTACCCAAGCTAACCTGACTGGATCTAAACTTGAATGGATACTAAAAGTTACGTGATTTTTTTGCATATAAATGGCCTCATTCAGTTCAGGACCCGAGCCTTGGTGAAAGGGCTTCTGTGTATTTCAGTACAAAACCAGGACATCATAGAATGGCTTCTAAATAACACTGATTAGAACCCACGCAACAATGATTCTGAAACCTCCACTCTGACGTGCATATCGGACTATCAATTCAACATCAAGGACGAAACGACTACAGGGAGCATGAATTTCTTTCTTATATTATGCTTCTATATTCTATTGACTGGTATTTATTCTTATTTGCAGGGAGAGTTTTCAACTACGCATTCACGAGGACGTGTTTTTCACTCTTCTAGTATGCAATTTTGTAAGGGAAACAATTCTTCTGTGCATACTTGTATGCGGAGTGTTTTTAGTTAAAGAAAAGGCTATTCTTTTATAATTAAAGTTTCTTTTTCAAAGTTGTTCTATTACTGTAACAACTGGCCTAAAAATATAAGGTATGAAACTCGAAAATTAATCCAATATAAAACTCGAATAATGAAGTAATAAACTCGAATGAAGTTTTATGAATCTCGAATCATATAGCAATAAACTCGAATGATATTACATGAAACTCGAATCATGTAAGTGTAAACTCGAATAATGATGTGATGAAACTCGATTAGTAAAGGCATAAACTCGGATAGCACTTTGATGAAACTCGAATAAAGAAAGAATTAAACTCGAACAATTAAACAAAAGAAACTCGATTAAAGAGGCAAGAAACTCGGATAACAAAGGCATAAAACTCGGATAACAAAGGCATAAAACTCGAATGACAAAGGCACAAAACTCGAATGACAAAGGCACAAAACTCGAATGACAAAGGCATGAAACTCGGGTATAATGATATAAAACTCGATTGACACTGCAACAAACTCGATTCACACTTGAATCGAGTTTAACATTCCAGAAAAATTTTCTAAGTATGTATATATATATATAAATCCGAAATTATCCCTATCACCTTTTTCGTGCATACTTTTTGTACTTTTATTAATATAAAATATGAAAACCCATACTACTTATCACTCTAAAAAGTAAGTTGTCCTTTAAAGGACAACTAGCTTGTACTATTGTATTATTTTAATATTAAACACCATGCAACATACACTCATTAAAATCGGCCACACCTTTTTTGTCCAACACTCAACCGATTACTTTTTCTTTTCATCATTTCATTGAAAAATCTAATTACTTTATCATTATTTTTTTAAATAACCTTTTTCTTCTATAAATAGAAGGCAAAACCCACTTCACTAAAACACACCAACTCACAAACACTCTCAAAGCAAATCGGCCAACTTTAAAGATTTCAAGTGTTCTTCAACTTTGGTAAGTTTTCTTATTTACTTTATTTATGAAACATGAAAAATTAAAGATATTTACTAAAAATGTAATATTTTCATTTACAATTCGGTTTTCATAATACTCGTGATAATATTCCATGCAAAATGTATGAATACTTTTTTTTAATAATGCACATGCTCGTATATATATATATATACATATATATATGCACATATATACGTGAGCATGCATGCATGCAAACCATTTTAGAAAATAAATATCCATAAATCGATATTCACGTGTAACACCCCACAAAAATAATTCATACATCACATAAAAACGATTACGAAGTACTCCAACACGTATTATGATGATATTGACCCGAACTCGTAAAAATATTAGGACGGGTCTCAAACATTCGAACAAGTGCTTAACTCAGATCCAAAAACATCATCAAAAACAACAAGGTGAGTCTTCATAGTCCCATTTTTCACATTGTTATGCTTTGGGATGAAATACATGCTTCGTTTTTATATGGACACGAAAACTTCTCGATTCTATTATGTATTACATATGAGAATCTCCGCCCTTATATCATGAAATCGTTAGTTGCATTTGTTTGCAAGCGCGAATATATTGTGAATAGATCTATTGGGAGTCATGTCCCCCACTCGGGTTAGTGGTTTAGCTAACAGCGGGTGCATATATATTCAACACACGGTATTTTGGGAATACTGCTCGAGGCAAAACTCATTCTAATTAAGCTTCGGTAACATGATGGTTTACGTAATACATCTCATGGAATTTATGATTTTTATAAATTCAACGCATCTGATAATGTCCATACAACTGGTCTTTTCGTGTAAACCTATGAACTCACCAACAATTTTGTTGACGTATTTTAGCATGTATTTTCAGGTAATTAAGGCAAGTGCGCCTTCGAATCACCAACTTTCAAGCTTCCGCATTTCATGGAGTCGCATGCATATTTCGAAACTAACGGAGATTTGACTGCATTATTTTTGGACGCATTAATTATGTATTAAAATCTCTGTATTACGCGAACTTCATTTCTTTCATTTTGTAAAACATTATTACATTCTTAAGTTTTAATGATGTATTATTTCGAAAACGTCCATTTAGTGGTCGTTCGTTCTAATTATGGTTACGCTTCCGCACTCGTCACGACTCGCTACCAACCAAGGTAGCAGGGTGTGACAGATTGGTATCAGAGCCAGGTTATAGTGAACTAGGTTGCATTAGTATCCTAGACTATAACTGCACGTAAAAATTTCTGATTTTAAGAATATTTTTGTAACTAACTAAAAGATTACAAATGAACCTTGTTAGCAGAAACCATGAACCATCCAGAAATTATCATCCTGTCGGACTCTGAGGAGGAATACACTCCCGCAAGTCCCACGGCCACGGAAGTCTTCCCAGAAGAAGAAACCTCGGAGGAGGAGGACCCGTCGGAAGATCCGATGGAAGAATCCGAAGAAGAATCAATGGAGGAAGAGGATCCTTCACCACCGACGGCCCCTGCTCGCGTCCCGTATCACCCGGCCGAACCATCCTATAAGCCGTATAGGCCTTATCCTAACGGCCCAAAGATGTTGTACACACCCCGGAAACGGGTAAACATACCAAGAAGGGAGTCTATTCCTGTTCCGACTCCCCAGCCCAATCCCCCGACACCACACCGACGGGTAGACGCCCGACGATGGACTTGGATACCGGAGACCCTCCGCGAATGGAGGCAGATGGAGGGAATTCCTCCAAACTTCGAGATCGGAGGACCATCCTCCGCACCTGTCTCATCGCTCACTCAAGAGCCCGCCGATCAGACCATACCACTTTTGATCGCAAGGTCTACCAGGCATGACCACCAGATCCGGTCACTTAACCTGGATATCGGGGAGATCACCGCTCGTTTAGAGCGGGAGGAGTTGCAAAACTCCAACATATATTGGGCCAACCAGCACGCCCTTGCTATACAGCAGGACGGACTGAATGAGCTCCGGCAGCAACTAGCCGAGAGCCAAGCCCGGATCGAGGAGTTGACACAGCGCCTCCACTCAATGGAAAAGGGAGAGAACTCTAATCACTCCCACACCTAGTTCTTTTCCATTTCCTGTGTATTAGTAGGAAAAATATCATGTAATAGCATAGGATAAAATTTTCGGGTAATAACCCGCCCCGCATGTAAGAAAAATTTCGAATGATTAATGAAAATTCCCAGATATTTATGTGATTGTGCTTGATGATTATAGTATTGTGCCGCATCTTTAAGATTCAACTTCTTACACTATGATTTTCTTTAAACTACAAGATAATGCCGCCAAAACGAGCCATGAATGCAGCTGACATTGAAGAGCTTGTTGCCCAAAGGGTGGCTGCCGCCATAGCTACCTACGAGGCAAACCGAAATAGCACAACCAATGGGGATGGTGGTGCCAGTCGCACCACAGGAGGAACTGAAACCCACACGAAAGGTTGTGGGATCAAAGGGTTTTTAAGTTGCAAACCCCGGTATTTTAATGGAACCGAAGGAGCAGTCGGTTTGATCCGTTGGTTTGAAAAGTTAGAATCCGTATATCGTGTCAGCGGGTGCGCTGAAGGAGACAAGGTGAAATTTGCTACTCACACCTTGCAAGATAGCGCGCTCACATGGTGGAATTCCTACGTCCAGTCTGTAGGCATTGACGAAGCCTACCAGCTTACGTGGTCCACACTGAAACAGATGATGACGGATGAATACTGTCCAAGAAACGAACTCCAGAAAATGGAATCAGAATTCTGGAATCTATCAATGAAAGGAACGGACGTTGCAGGATATACCAACCGATTCCATGAACTAAGTATCCTATGTCCGCAGATGGTAACTCCGGAATACAAGAAGGTTGAACGCTATATTTGGGGACTCGCTCCTCAAATCCAAGGGAACGTTACCGCCTCCAACCCATCCACCATACAGGACGCCATCAGGATGGCCAACAATCTTATGGACCAAGTATCCCGGAGAAACGAAGCCAAAGCCGGGGAACACAAGAGAAAGTGGGAAGAAAAGACCGGGAAGAACACGGGTTCACAGTCCAAGAAACCCGAGACCGTTAAAGCCTATGTAGCAGGAGTTGAGTCAAGGAGAAGCTATACCGGTACTAAGCCTTTTTGCACCAAATGCACCTTCCACCACAACCCTGGCCCCTGTCCAACCCAATGCGGAAACTGCAAACGTTTGGGCCATATGGCCAAAGACTGTAGATCCGGAGCCCCGGGTGCCAGTGGTAGCAACCCGAGGGGCTGTTTCGAGTGTGGTGCAACGGGACACCTCAGGAATGAGTGTCCAAAATTGAGGAACGAAGGGAGAGCTCAAGGGAGAGCATTTGTGTTGGGAGCAGGAGACGCTCGTCAGGACCCTCACGTGGTATCAGGTACGTATCTCCTAAACGATATTTACGCTTACGTACTCTTTGATACTGGGGCTGATAGGAGCTTTATATCTGATAAGTTTAGCCAGCAGTTGAATGTTCCTACTTTTCCCTTAGACAACTCCTATACAATAGAACTTGCAGATGGCAAAATAATAAAGGCAAGTAGTATCATTAAGGAATTCACATTAAAGCTAGCAGATCACTCCTTTAAGATAGACTTAATGCCTATAGAACTCGGAAGTTTCGATGTGGTGATTGGTATGGACTGGTTGTCGCATAACCAGGCTGAGATTTTGTGTGGAAAGAAAGTGGTGCGAATACCACTCAGTAAGAAGAAATTCCTCACGGTCCAAGGGGAAAAGAAGAACCGACAATTGAATGTCATATCCGGCCTAAGAACATTAAAATGTCTTAGGAAGGGTTGCCATGCAGTGTTGGTCCAGATCGTAGAAAAAGAGTCGAAGGAAAAACGACTTGAGGATATTCCAGTAGTACGTGACTACCCGAAGGTATTTCCGGAAGACTTACCTGGGCTTCCTCCAGCTAGGCAAGTAGAATTTCAAATCGACTTAGTGCCAGGAGCTGCACCGATCGCAAGAGCCCCATATAGACTCGCACCTTCTGAAATGCAAGAATTATCCAGTCAATTACAAGAATTGATGGATAAAGGATTCATTCGACCAAGTTCCTCACCTTGGGGAGCTCCCGTTTTGTTCGTTAAAAAGAAAGACGGATCCTTCCGAATGTGCATAGACTACCGAGAACTAAACAAGTTAACGGTAAAGAACCGCTACCCCCTCCCTAGGATTGATGACCTGTTCGAACAGCTTCAGGGATCTAGCTTCTACTCAAAGATTGATCTGCGCTCCGGTTACCATCAAGTAAAAGTTCGGGAAGAAGATATCCCCAAGACGGCATTTAGAACTCGTTATGGACATTACGAATTCCAGGTGATGCCATTCGGTTTAACCAACGCACCAGCCGTATTTATGGACCTCATGAATCGGGTGTGTAAACCATATCTGGATAAATTTGTTATAGTGTTCATAGACGACATCCTCATCTATTCCCGAAGTAAAGAAGAGCATGAACAACATCTCAAGTTGATCTTGGAGTTGTTAGAGAAAGAGCAGCTATACGCCAAATTTTCGAAATGTGAATTTTGGTTGCGAGAAGTAAAATTCCTTGGACATGTGATCAACAGTCAGGGAATTCAGGTCGACCCATCAAAGATCGAAGCCATAAAGAACTGGGCAATCCCTAGAACCCCCACAGAAGTCCGCCAATTCCTAGGACTTGCCGGTTATTATAGGCGATTCATTGAGAACTTCTCGAAGATAGCAGGTTCCTTAACGGAGTTGACCCGTATGGATGTGAAATACGTCTGGGGTGAAGAGCAGGAAAAGGCGTTTCAGCTGCTTAAGCAGAGGTTGTGTAGTGCACCAATTCTATCCCTACCCGAAGGGACTGAAAATTTTGTAGTCTACTGTGATGCCTCGCACAACGGATTAGGTTGTGTGCTCATGCAAAGGGACAAGGTCATCGCTTATGCATCCCGACAGCTCAAGATTCACGAGGTAAACTATACGACTCATGACCTGGAACTGGGAGCAGTGGTGTTTGCTCTCAAAATATGGAGGCATTATTTGTATGGAACCAAGTGCACGGTGTTCACGGACCACAAAAGCCTCCAGCATATTCTGAATCAGAAAGAATTAAATATGAGGCAACGACGTTGGGTGGAACTTCTTAGCGATTATGACTGCGAGATTCGCTACCATCCAGGAAAAGCAAATGTCGTAGCTGACGCCCTAAGCCGAAAGGAACGGGTTAAGCCATTGAGAGTCCGAGCTTTGGTAATGACCATACAGTCAAACCTAAACTCTCAAGTCCGAGAGGCACAAGAAGAGGCAGTCAAGGAGGATAATCTCCTGAACGAAGCATTGAGAGGCATGGATAAGCAGTTTGAAACTAAGTCAGACGGATGCCGATACTTCATGGGCAGAATTTGGTTACCAAAGTTTGGAGGCATAAGGAAACTGGTCATGGATGAAGGGCACAAAAGAAGATATGCTGTTCATCCAGGGTCGGACAAGATGTATCACGATTTGAAGGGATCATACTGGTGGCCAAACATGAAGGCTGACATTGCT
>JAANYP010009556.1:0-10295 GCA_020465985.1 Centrapalus pauciflorus | reverse complement strand
AAGGCAGACTCGAATCTATCACAGATTCGAATCCCAAGCCTTAAACGATTCGAAGCTATGGCTAATTCGAATCTTCACAGATTCGAATGCCAAGCCTTGTATTCTAAAATACCTAACAACTTGTCTTATCAATAACACTAGATCTGTCGTCACAGACTGATTCCCAACAGACTCCCCCCTTGACGATAGCTTTAGATTTTGTTCATTGATCTTGATAGACTTTTGCTTAATGACAATGAGTGTCCGAGATCACCCTTCTCCGCTTTGGTTTCTGTCCAAGACTGATGATTCTGAATAACTCTCTTAACTATAGTCCCGTTCCTTAAACCACCGCGTTCTAATACTCATGTAGACTAACCTCTCAAATCTGCAGTACGACCTTCTTTCTTCTGAAAGTTTTGCACACACCCTCAGCCCAGAATTGTTTCCTAGATATACGGTCCTTCTAGTTAAATCAGTCACTTCTACTTCAGAACGGATTCAATTCATGTTAGAGCGCTTGGCTGATCTCTAAGTATATCCCTGTCTGATCTCAGTCATAACACTTACAGAGTGATGCATTCATAAACTCGGAAAAAGTTGAAGTCATCTTCAATTACTATGACAATGCTCCGGTCAGACCTGTCTTCATTACTCAGTGTCTCTGAATCCTTGTCTTTCCTTTGTCAGTAGCTCCGAACTCACTGACCCTCCCCCTGAGGATCAGCAGTGAAGCCATATTTTGAAAGATCTGCCAAGCTTCACTACTGTCGTGAAGATCTCGCCCCGCTCACTGACTTTCAAGCTATCTTTTTGAACTTGTCACTCACTGCTAGGCTCTCTTTTCCGAGTGACGCGTCTTAGATTTATCCACTCTCTACTAGTTCGCCCCCTGAGATGGATTGATCTTCAACCAGATGCCAATATAGCTCCAGATTTGCAATCTGCTGCTACTGATCAGTCTCCTGTCTGTCCAACTGGCATGAAGTTCACAATCGCCTTTGTCAGTTGAAGAATCTGTAATGCTGTGATAATCCAAGCTAACAACTGTATTACTGAATCAACACATGAAACAATCAGTAGATGGTTAGTGGACAGTTTAAAAGGTCATGGATTCAAACGATAAAAGAAAATGAAACTCTCCATACTTAGAGTTTTTTGAAGGTTATAGCGTCAAACCAAACACGAAGAACTAAGTCGAGGGAAACAGAGAAACTCTCATTACCTTTGTTTAAATAGTCCCATCCTCGTAAGTTTTGAAAAACTTTGAACAATTTTCAACTTTTTCAACACTTAAATGAAAATTTTGAAAATCTTTGAATAAAATTCAACTTTTTCAACTTTTTCATGTAATGGAGGTTTACAACCTTTGCAGAACCAATCACACTAAGCAACAGATTTTCACGCAATATTTGTTTATTCAACCAATCATGCATCCGTAGAAACTTTGACCTTTATCTTACTGAAGATAAAAATAAAATAAAATAAAATAAAATTTTGACCAAAAATTTAATCTAGACTTAAGAAAAAAATTTACAATCTAAGCTAAATACTTAACAACATATTTTTGATGAGTATAGTCTAAGAAAGGTTCAATCAGATAGCGATGTCCGATACTAACTTTCAGTACTTAAATTTTCACACTTAGGAATTTTTGATTCCTTTGATTGTTTGTTGTGACATACTTATTTAGCCAATTGTTGGTATTTTACCCTGTTAAACATTCTACATTTCGGAATATCCCTTGGCCTTTTTATTTATCAGGAAATTATCTTACGTGACTCAGACATAGATATACTTTTATGATCAAGGCACACAGACAAAAATTCTAACTTGTTGGTATTTGCAAACTTTCTTTAAAAGACAAACATCGGACACAGGTCTGTATTTTCATACAACAAAGTTTCTTAGTTCGACTTAAGGTTTATTTTTAAAGTTAGCAGATAGCGGTGACAGGTCTGTACTGACGTACAACAAAGCGACATGTCTGCTAACCCGAATCTAAACAGAGACAACAGGTCTTTACTTACGTACAACAGAGTTGCATGTTTTCGACTCTCAGTTTTACATGATATTTCTATTCTTTCCATTTTCAGATGTATTTGATGTTGCCATACATCCCCAGAAAGTTCGCATACCTCATTTAGACTCAATGTTTGTATGTCTTTTACATAAAAATTAAGACCGATTGGTCGTACATCTAGGTTAGTGACACGCTTGACTTTTTCTAGAATATTTTATTAGCCTTGAGATTCCCTATATGTATTATGCCTACCAACACATCAAACTAAATAAAGTATAACACTTAGGATTTAGTTGCATTATGTGTGAAAGCCTAAATACTTAGAGTCTGTAACGACGGTGCTAATTTTCGTCACTTTGAACCTATGCATCTAAGACTTAACTAAATAAAGTATACCACTCAGTTTTCTGATATTCTCTTTTTTTGATTTTTTTTTTATGGTTTTCTCTCCTTTTTATTTTGATTTTCATAAATAATAATAAGCTAATAAAGTAACTTACTAACTTACTATAAAAAGAAAGAAAATAGCCTAAGGTCAAGTTACTTTGGATTACACATGCCATTCAGTTGAACTAACAACCCAAAGCATGAAGTAACAAATGCTTTTGTGACTGGATTCAAATTGTTTATACAGACTGACACAACTGACACACCTTACATGTTTCCCTTATAACTTCTCACTTTGGTCTAAGGACCCAGAAAGCATACCTGCTGTTTCGTCCTTTGTACCCCGGTCCTGTATCAAGAGAAACCACTATCCATAAACCATTTGTCATTAGGATCTGTAGCTAACTCCTGCACACTCAACAAGAAAAGTTAGTTATCATGGGGGACCCAAGCCATGACTGACTTGGTAATACCATCCTCATCCACAAACTTGAATTCTTTCAAATACCCATCTCTCCTTTCAGGTGACTTGGATTTTTGATTAAGAATCTGTTGTGAAGCTGAATGATTAACATCCATTCTCGACCTTTGTATTGGTCTTTTCGGTTCAGCCCTTGAATAATTTCTGTTATAGTACATTTCAGTCTCATAATTCCGGGCTCTACCTGGTGTCGTATGCTTATTAGGAGAATTAGACCTAACTAGAGTGTGACTCCTTTTAGGTGAATTTTTCCTAATAATGGTATGGGGGCCAGACATTGATTGACTAGGAGATCTATTCGGGGAATTAATCCTAGGTCCGTCATTTTGTCTAAGAAACACCGATGATTGACAACTACCTATACGTGACACCTCAACGGAGTTCTTCTCAGAAACTCGAGAACTACTCCCGCTCGCATCACAAGGCATTGTTTTTAAGATTTGCTGCTCTTGTTTCCCTATGTTTAATGAAGACTCTGACTTTTTGTAGGGACAACCTGAAACAACATGTCCTTTCTCATGACACTTAAAGCAAGACATCTTGTCAATAGATTTCTTATAGGCACTCTTTGACCTAGGTGTCTTACTAATGCCCTGATTGTCTGTATCAACAGCTTGTTTGAACTCCCCTTTGTTAACATTGCTTACAGTATTTTCCTCTTCTAGGTTTGAATTACAACTAGACTGAACACACTGTACTGTTTGTCTAACCTGAGAAGTAATTGAAGATACTTCATAGGACTCAGTTACCTTGACTACCTCTGAGTTAACCATATCGTTGGTCGCATCCTGAGCAGTAGGTACACGATTACTATTTGCCTCAGCAACCTTAGTTCTAGACTCAGCTAATTCCTTATCTCTAAGAGAGATCTCTTTGGTCAGTGACTCTACATGCTCATAAAGTAGTTCATTCCTGACACTTTGTTCAATCAATTTGTCATTCAGAACTAGTAAATCTTGAGCATCATTTCTCAGTTTGGCCTGAAGATCTTCCTTAATGTCTAATACATTAGCATTATCTGATTTTAAGGATTGAATTTGAGCAGTCATAGATGAATATGTTTCTAGTACTAAATTCAATATATCATTCAAAGTAGTACATAAAGCACATAAATCATGAAAAGTAGAAGAGTTTAGAATTACCTGTTTCCGATCAGATTTGATATTGGCCATCTGAGCTGCAAACTCCAGCGTAGTTAGCTCCTCAGCAATTTCCAGCACCAAAGGTTCTGAATCAGAAAACTGTGTATCCTCTTTCTCTTCCTCTTCTGCTCCCGTACTTCCAGTCTCTGTGACTTCAGCCATGAAGGCACTAGCATTAGTCTCTGGATGTGTACTCCAATCATATGTGCCATCTAACTGTCTGTTAGACCCCACATTAGCAAGTAAACCAGCCACTGAACCCAGATTCCCTGATCTTTGATTCCCTGAACTGGCTAAATGCTGACGTCCTAAGTTCTGATGATTATCAATCTTAGGTCTTTGACACTCTCTCGCAAAGTGTCCCAACCCCTGACAGTTATAACATCTAACTTTTGACTTATCGAATCCTACATTGTTCACACTCATACTTCTTCCTGTTCTTTTCATGAACCTTTTCAATCTCTGTGTGACCATGGCCAATTGCCATTGTAGGTCCATTTGTTCCAAGTCATCCGGATCCACCTGATCATAATCTTCTTCCCATAAAGCTGGATCAATTATTTTCCCTTGAATACAATTCCCGTAAGCCGCTACAAACGATGCTAGAAGCTTCAGTTGCTCCTCTGCAGTTTTAGCACTCATTGGCATTTTTGTGTATCCCTGAGACGATGATCCTGAAGTAGATGCTTGTGGCTGCTCATCCGGTCCACTAAACCCTATGAAAGCTCTACATTGTGCTTCATTCTGGCTCAGCTGGTGACGCAGTTTCTCCTGTGAAAAACGCTGTAGCTGTCTTCATATCAGCTGTCACTGAAGGTGTTGATTTTCCGAAATACATTTCCGGATTTTGGACTTGTTCATAATCCGTTTCAGCCTTCAATAACTCGAAATGATACGCCCTCAGCGTTCCCACTACATCCTCCAACGATTGAGTATAGTACTTATCCTCATCAAGCTTAATCATAGCAACATACATCGCCCATTTGGCGGGTAAGGCATCCAAAAGCTTGTTATTCTTTTCTGTGTCACTATACTCAATGTCGTGACTTTCAAGCTCTGTTAATAGATGATAAAACCGAGTGATAGTATCATTCAATTGTTCATCCTTTAATGCCTTGAAGATGGCGAACTGTTGTTTTAACAGCTCTGTACGCTTTCTCCTAACCCGAGGATTTCCCTCACACCTTTTCTCAAGCGACTCCCAAAGTTCTTTTGATGTCCTCTGAGTCCGGAATGTGTGTAGAATATCTTGCGGTAACGCCATTCGGATTAAAGAAAAAGCTTTGTTTTCGGCTTCAAATAATTTCTTGTCATCCTCTTTCATCATCTGATATGACAAGACCTTTTGACGGCCTTCAACTTCAGATACTGGTGGAATGTACCCTTCATCTATGCACACCCACATGCGCATATCGTTGAATCGTACAAAATCCGTAAATCTGTCCTTCCACCAGTAATAATCCTTAACTTTCATCAGCTTTGGCGGTGCATTTGCCTTCCCAACTTCGTGATCCATCTCAAGGAATTTCTGAAGGTTTGACATCTTTTCTGAAAGAAATTGAATTTGAACTTAATTAATTTAATTCGAAACTGATTTAGACTAACTTATTCGAATCTAGATGGATTCGAAACTAATTAATATTAAATCTTTTGAAATTAAATTCGATTAAGTCTTAAAAGTCAATTAGATTCGAAATAATGTCAGATTCGAACTATTCCTTAGATTCGAAGTTATGTCAGATTCGAAGAACTTCTTAGATTCGAAGTTATGTCAGATTCGAAGGACTCCTTAGATTCGAAGACCCTTAGAATCGAAGGCACAGCAGAGTCGAATGACAGCAGATTCGAAGCACAGAATCGAAACAGTAACAAACTCGAAACAAACTCGAAACAATATAGACTCGAGATCCAATTCGAATGAAGTAACAGATTCGAAACAAGGTAGACTCGAAACTCTCTGAAATTGACTCGAAAGGAGCGTATTTAGGTTAGACTCGAAAATAAAGTAAAACCCTAATTACCCCTATAGATTCGAGCGCCGCAAACTCGAAAAAACGGCTAACACGTTGATTTTTTGACGTTTACAGATTAAACCACTATTTTTCAAACGAAAAATAGTGATTTCGATCAAAAACGTGAAAAACAACAAAGTGTTTCCCGAATATGAATTTGCTAAGCTCAAACACACGTTATTGAGAGCAAAACCGTCCAACTAGCGTCAGGAAACCTAGAATGTATCTGATGAACGCGAAGAACACCACGAACACTCCGTAGGCTCTGATACCACTTGTAAGGTCTACCACTTCAAGATCTATCTAGACGCGGATCCGTGAACGAGTGCGGAATCCTCGTTGACGGTTAGACGGACAACTCTCAACCAACGGAAACACGGAGACTATTAGACGCTGAACGAACGACACACGAACGATCCTACGTACTAATTCTCTCCGAAACGGCACTCACCTAGCTGATAAACTCGAGATCGCCTCTTGCTTAATTCCTCACGAATTCTGCAAAAAGTCTACTAATTATTCGAGTCTATCCCTAATTATAGACCCTGATTCGAGTCTGTTGTGGGCCAACCTCGAATCTGGCCCAAGGCCCATTCGAGTCTGTCCATATGAACAGTCTCGAATCTAGCCCATTCGAATCTAAGGCTAGACTCGAATCTATCACAGATTCGAATCCCAAGCCTTAAACAATTCGAATCTATGGCTACATTCGAATCTATCACAGATTCGAATGCCAAGCCTTGTATTCTAAAATCACCTAAGAACTTGTCTTATCAATAACAAAACTAGACTGCTGTCGTCACACTGAATGTACCAACATAAAGAACGTCCAAAACGGAGCTAAGATGAATGAGATATCGATGCTCAAAGATTGGTGTTTGATGTGGGAAAATGCATGTTAAAAGTGTGAAAACTTGTCCCACATAGGAAGATGGACCAAACCATGAGTGGTTTATAATGAGGAGCCTTGACAAGCATGACAAGTTACTCCAAGACAAATCTTGGGTCCAAACATTAGCAAATCATTAAACTTGTGTGCACTCGCATCTGCCTCGTACTTTGTATAAGGTATTTTTTTTGCGTGAGCCGCGTTCGTGTCTTGAACGAATCTAGACTATTCTAGAGTCGTTACAGAAATGGTTTAATGATAGAATTATTATATTTAATTATTAATAAAAAATGTTTTTTTATTACAATTAAATATAATTAATTTGTCGTTACAACTCATGGTTTAATGATAGAATTATTATATTTAATTATTAATAAAAAATGGTTTTTTATTATTATTACAATTGAATATAATTAATTTGTTGTTATGACTCATCTCCTATAAAAGGGATGGAGATGCAAACACCAAAAGATAATTGATACACTTGAAAGACTTGGAATACACTTTGCATTCTTGAAATTTTTTGCACTTTAACGGCAAGACGTTGCTGCTTCCAAGAACGAAGAACACCTTCAATTCACGTGATTTTTCACGCAAGTTGGTTACCTCCGGCAGTACACGCTGCTTTGGCTATTGTACCCTGGGAAACGGACTTCGAATCTGTTTTAAGGGAATCGTGTCAAACACGAGACTCAACCTTCTTTTCCGTATTGTAATTTAATTTTCAGTATTGTTATTTCCTTTACTTGTAATTTTAATTTCCGTATTTTATTTATTTCCATGTATTGTAATTTCATTTCTGAATAGTAATTCGTAATACATTTGTTATATTTTATAATTGGTATCGGGCACGCTATTCGTACAATCTTAAAACAGATTTTACTACCACGATACCGGTTATAAAATAGGAATATTTTAGAGAAATTGTTTCTTCGATTCAAACAAGTTTTGTCTTGAAGTAAAATTTATATTACATTATTGTTTCGATTCAAACGAGTTTTGTCTCGAAGCAATTGTGTTTCCATTTCATTTAATTATTTCTGTTTCGTTACAAACGAGTTTTGGTTTCGAGACGGATTTAATTTTTGCAACAGCTTTGATTAAGTGTTTAATTTGAATGGCAGATTCGATTATTCAATTTTGGTTTCTTAAGCATTGAACGGATGATTCAATTTTAACTTTTAATATAAAATTCGTTATTTTTCTCGTACGGCTTATAAGTGGTTGAATGAACAATTGATTCATTATTCACTTTGGTGTTAAGTTGAACGACAGATTCAATTTTCAATTTCAGTGATAAAAGTTGGTTATAATAAAAGATTTAATTTTATTATAAACTGATTAAATTGAACGGTTGATTCATTTTTCACTTTGATGTTATCACTTTAGTGTTAAATTGAACGGCAGATTCAATTTTCAATTTTAGTGATAAAGTTGGTTATAATAAAAGATTTATTTTGTTTCAAACTGATTAAATTGAACGGTTGATTCAAGTCTGATCAATTAAAGGATTTGACATTGTTTATAATAAAAGTGTAATTTTATTATGAAGTGGAAAATTTTCTTTATTTAAAATTGCATTCCGTCGTTTCATATTGATTCAAAATATAAATGCCACATTTGTGTTGAAGCCAAACTTACAAGATCGTCTTTCCAATCGGTTGAAAGAATAACCAAACCACTTGATATGATTCACACGGATGTGTGTGATTTAAAATCCATTCCTACGAGAGGTGGTAATAAGTACTTCATCACGTTTATTGATGATTGTACTAGATATTGCTATGTTTACTTGATGAAAAGTAAAGATGAAGCAATCGATAAGTTTGTTTTATACAAACAAGAGGTTGAGAACCAACTCAACAAAAAGATTAAGGTTGTAAGAAGTGATCGAGGTGGTGAATATGTGTCATCGTTTGCGGATTTATGTGCTCAACATGGAATCAGACACGAATTCACCACTCCTTACTCACCTCAACCAAACGGTATTGCGGAAAGAAAGAACCGAACATTGGAAGAAATGGTGAATGCCATGTTAATTAGTTCGGAAATGAGCCAAGAAATGTGGGGGGAAGCTATCCTCTCGGCTACTTATCTTTTGAATAAGATACCCTGCAAGAAATTGGACAAAACACCGTATGAACTTTGGATGGGAAGAGAGCCATCCTATAAGTACTTACGAGTGTGGGGGTGTCTAGCAAAGGTTGTTGTACCGGCACCTAAGGCTCAGAAGATAGGACCTAAAACGGTTGATTGCATATTTATTGGTTATGCACATCATAGTAGTGCCTATCGGTTTCTTGTGTATGAGTCTAAAAATCCAGAAATTCACAAGAATACCATTATGGAATCAAGGAATGCATCTTTCTTTGAGAATATATTTCCTTGTTTACAAAAAGATCGTGCTAGTTCGTCTAAATCAATTGACGGAAATGTCCAAGATGAGACATTAGGACAACCTGAAAGAGAAGAGGTTGAGCCTAGAAGAAGTAAAAGGAAAAGGGTTGAAAAATCATATGGAGATGATTTTGTCACTTACATGGTTGAAAGTGAACCCAAAACTTACCGAGAAGCGGTAACTTCTTCTGAAGGACCTCAATGGAAAGAAGCCATCAATAGTGAAATTGAGTCAATTTTACAAAATCATACTTGGGAACTAGTGGACCTTCCTGAAGGTTGTAAACCACTAGGATACCGATGGCTTTTTAAGAGGAAAATGAAACCTGATGGTTCCATTGATAAATATAAAGCACGTTTGGTAATCAAAGGTTACAAACAAAAGGAGGGTGTTGATTACTTTGATACATATTCGCCGGTGACGCGAATAACATCCATTAGATCGGTGCTTGCGATTGCCGCAATAAGAAATCTAGAAGTGCACCAAATGGATGTGAAGACGGCTTTTCTAAACGGTGATTTAGAAGAGGAGATATACATGGAGCAACCCGAGGGTTTTAGTGCTCCCGGATGTGGAAAGAAAGTTTGTAGGCTTGTTAAGTCATTATATGGCTTGAAGCAAGCTCACAAACAATGGCATCAAAATTTTGACCACGTCATGCTAGAATGTGGATTCAAAATTAATGAGTGCGACAAGTGTGTGTACATGAAAGATACAAAACATGGATATGTCATTCTTTGTTTATACGTAGACGATATGCTTATCGTTGGTAGTAACGAAAGAATGATTAATTCAACGGAAGAGATGTTGAAATCCAAATTTGACATGAAAGACATGGGTTTAGCGGAAGTGATTCTTGGTATTAAAATCACACGAGCCCAAGATAGTCTTGTGTTAAGTCAAACTCATTATGTGGATAAAATTCTTGAGAAATTTAGTAATGGTGATTCTAGTATAGCTAGAACTCCAATTGACACTAGTCAA
>JAANYP010009555.1:0-177422 GCA_020465985.1 Centrapalus pauciflorus | reverse complement strand
ACTGAGGTTCATCGCTGGTTGTTGGTCCCTCAGCACTGTTTGGGTGTAGAACAGCTGTATCATGGGGAGCAGACAGTTTTGAGCTGAGCTGCTGATTTGTCTAGATAAGCATCCAGCCCCCAGCGCCGCCCCCCAAGCACCCCCCCCGCGCCCACCCCCCCCCCCACCCCACCCCACCAACCCCCCCCCCGCCCCCCCCCCCCTCCCCCCCCCCACCCCCCCCCCCCCGTGGGGCACCTCGTGCAACTCATGGGTTGTGAGTTAGATCTAGTGGGTGACAGTGTTGGACACAGTATGGGGGAGAGGACTCGTCGTTCACATATCCCTCAGCCTTGTTGGGAGACTGGATAGGTGATGTGGGTATCTCCGTGTTGTACAACTGCGTTCCGTTGGGAGGAACCGCGAGGGTCTAGGCTGACTTGCGGGGTAGACTCCAGATTGGAGTGAAGCACGGATCCTAACTGAGCTACCTGCTCCCAAAATAGGAGAGGCAGCTGGGGTTGCTTCTTTTTCAACTGACAACCCTGTTGAGAGGGAACAGAGAATGGGCTCAGGGATCACACCATCCCTCTGGTGAGGCTGCTCCCTTCATGCAAATTCCATCAGCAGGTTTCACCACTGCTGATGTTGAAATGCATATCCCATCTCCCCATGATGAGGTGCCTTTAGACCAAGGCACTGCAGAGGGAACCACCACTGGTCTTCATGAGGGTGTTGCAACACAAGAAGCATCTGAGAGGCCCCATACATCATCCCCTTCTCCTAATGATGCAGCTACAGCCGCTACTGAAGGACCCCTTAACCCCTCCAAGCTGGGCCATCTTACTTTTGCTCAGGCTATGGAGCTTCTGTCCCAAGTCTCTCTTCCCTCTCCATCACATCCTCAAACACCTGCCTTATCATCCTCCTCTCCCTCTACCCACTCAAAACAATCCACCCATACACCACCATCTCCCAAAGACCTGCCTTTGAAGGATCAGCTTCCTTTGCTGACCAACAAAGTTGGTTCTTTGGAAAACACCATGCACTCCCTACCATCCATCATCTCAGACTCTGTGTCTGAGCAGCTCAAAGGCTTCTTTGATATGTTCAAAGAATCCTTCCCAGTCACTCCCCAAACCGACAACTCTTCACAGCTGATTGCACTCACTGCACAGCTGCAAACTGTATCCAACTCTCTCTCCTCTATCCTCTCCTTACAACAGGACTCTGTGTCCTCTATGGCAGCCATTTCCCAACAACTGTCATCTCTCCTCACTTCTTGCAACACTACCCTTCCTAACACATTGGCCAGCCTGAACACTCTTCTTGGCTCTCTATCAAATACTGTGTCCTCAGACCTTGCTGATGTGCAAGATACTCTTGAAGTCCATCTTGCACAACTTCAAAGCCTGTTGTTCACAGCTTCTGATAGAGAAAACATTGTTAAGCTGACCACTCTTGCTGATTCCCAAGCCTCTTCTCTTCAAGCCTGTCTTTCCCAGCTTGCAGAGGTTAAGGACAACCTGGCTTTCTTAGTGACAAGCCTGGTTGGCCCCAAACCTGCTGCCAAAACTGCTGGTAAGCCTGCTGACTTTGTGTCTTCAGGCAGACCAGGTGTTGAAGGTGCTGTTCCATCTCCTTCAAAGGGGAGAAGTCATCTGCCTCGAAGACTAAGTCTAAGGGGGAGAAAACCTCTTCTCCTAAGGAGAAAGCAGTACCTACAACTCCCACTGGTCAACCAGCAGGGACATCTACAGGTACATTGGAAGGTGCCTCCCAAGCTGCTCAGCCTACTCAGGTTGAATCTCCAAACCCTACTCAGTCTAAGGGGGAGGTATTCATTTCTGAGGACAGGCCAAGCAGTAGAAGAAGGCATCTGATCTTAGAAGAAGAAGAAGAGGAAATTCCTGAAGTTGCTACAGCAGCTAAAGGAAAAGAAAAAGCAGCCATTGATCAACAACAGCAGAAAGCAGCTGATCTTAAGTTTCACAAAGCCAGGGCAAAGGAGATGTGTCTCCCAATGCACAAATACTTTGAGTTCAGAGAAGAACAGCTTCAAGCCCTGGAAATATTAAGAAAAGAAGAACAATCTGCCAAAGCTGCTAAATCTTTTGCGCTTCAAGAGGCAAGAAAAGCAAAAATGTCTTCCTTGGATGTGCAAAAGAAATTAATGGAAGCTGCTAAGGAATCAACAGGAGAAAAGGAGGGAGAAAAAGCACAGGGTGCTCAGGTCTCTGTGACCAAGACTCAAGTACCCTCTGCCAGAGCCAAATTCCACTTTGACAACGTGGCTAGAAAGAAATTTCATGATGTTGCTAATAGAAGGCTTGCCAAGGAAGCGATTGTCAAAGCTGTTCCCATTTCAAGAAAAGGCACACAGTGGAAGCTTCAGATCACCAGGATGGGTGCAACAGGCCCTGAAATGGAATCCTACGATCACACTGATGTTGCACAGATGGGATACAGGGAATGGGTGGAACTGGCAGTTGCCCTGAGCCAGTCTAAGTCAGAAACGGCTAAGACTATCAGGGCATACATCAAGAAGCTGATGGAGAGAGTAAGTGAGCTGGGCCTGATTCCAAAAGAAGTAAGAGAGGGTGTCTCTGTGACATAACCCAAAATAAAGGCCAGAAGGACAAAGAAGGATACAGAGCTGGAAGAACTCCTTATTATGATTGAACAAGGAGATTATGCTGTGGAAATTAAAGGAGTTGACCACAGCCTGCCTGAAGGAGTTGAATTTGAAGATGGCAAAGTGATTGAAGAGCCTGAGTTAGGGGCATTTTTTGTAGATCCCTTATCTCAGAAGAAATGTTTTCAAAGAGCTTCAGACCTACACAAAGTTGGTCTTAAGCAGCTTGCAGCCTTCAGAATTGCCACCTCCTTCAGACAGTCCAGCTTATGGAGAGCAGCCATCTGGGATGAGCTGAAAGGTTTTTGTGACAGAGGTGAGCTTCAAGATTCTAACTTTATGTTTCTCAGAGTTGTAATTGAAGAAATGGAAGAAACAAGGGAAGAACTTGAAAGAAGATTCAAAGAAGGGATGCCACCTCCATTGTAATGAAGTCCATCTACCGTCTGGGTAGGTGAAGAACGGAAGCTGTCCATCATTTGGACAGGCTTACCGTTTTCTGCTCCCAACTCAAAACAGTCCAAACATCTTGTACATTAGTTGTACATTATTACATAAGTTGTAATTTTTGCTTTTACATTAGTTGTAAAATACATTAGTACATTAGTTGTACTCTTGTAAGAACATGTGTTGTTCTAGTGTAATAAAGAATCAGTGTATATATAAACTGATCTTTTACTTTACTGTAATGTTGTAATTTTATTTCCGTAAATGTACTGTAAAAATATATAGTGATTTTTGATAAGACCAGCTTAGACTAGTTATTGCAAATAGGGGGAGATTGTTAGGCACAAAAAGGCCTCAGTCAAACCTGTTCTACATCTGAGGGGGAGATTTATAATCAAACCTGTTGATGCATTTGAAGGTTGAATTTAAGGCCTGTTGTGTCTTATTGAAACCTGAAAATGATTTGCAATATCAGTCTAAAGTTGTTCAATATGTTGCATGTGTTGCAACTAAGACAGTTTGTCCAAGCTGCTCTGTCTGCTGAACAGGCTGGACATAAACTGTCTACGCTGCTCTACACTATTGAGCAGCTTGGGCAATTTTAAAGTGTTTTGTTCTTTGTGAACAGAACCTGTTCTTTGTGAACAGGCTAAACACTTTATGGAATATGTTTCCAAGTCATCATGTATTGTTTTTTACTACAAGATCAGTTTACAAAGTCGAAGACAAAGTGGAAAACAGAACTGCTCAGCCTGCCCAAGCTGTTCTGTAACATGAAGACAAAAGGTTATTTGAAAAAGGGTGACAGACCTTTTTCTTATATCAAAATAGGCCTTTACAAGGAAGAAAGACGCAAAGTTGACATTCCTAAATTAGTTAAAGGCAATGCAACAGTAGACAAAGTAAAAAGACAAAAGTTCTGCACATGTGAAGACAAGTCTGCTTTTCAGAAAAGTGCAGAAAAGGTTATGTTGTCTTTTCAACAAGACTTCTCCTTTTTCATTCCGTCCAATGAAGATGTTTCTCTTAGATCCTCTGAGTGAGTATAAAAGGAAGCTTCTAAGGACAGAAAGAGGTGTGAAGAAAGCTAAGTGCTGAAACCAAGAGTGAACGTGCAAGTGTGATTTTCATGCATGCAAGCCTTCTGTGTAAACCAGTATCTGTGTGTCTAAGCTGTTTTACACAAGCCGTTCCCTTAAGTCTTGTAAACACAGTGAGTGCTTCTTAGTGAGTGTATTCATTGTATTCTAGTTTGAGTTTGTCTTAGACTAGTGAACTTACTGTTGTATCTGTCATCTCAGCTTGAACTATTCCGCATTCAAGCTTGTTTGTAATTAACAAATTGTTGATAATACATACAAACATTGAGAAAATAGTGTGTAGTTTGTAAATAGCTGTATTCACCCCCCCCCCCTCTACAGCTTAAAGCTATATACTTTGGGAACCTCTCGGGACCTACAAGACCAATGTTAGAACAGACATTTTCATGCAAACACTGACCCTAACTCTAACCAATGGTGCACATGACTGGAAATATTTTTGGATTTTTGATTTTGAATAAAAATGCAAAAAAAAAAAAGAAAAACTTAAAAAAATGCTAAGTGTTGAATTTCGGGTGAGCCGAATTCGGATGAACAGTGGTCCGAATTCGGTTCAGTCCGAAATCCGGATGATGATGCATGGATATGTAATGAAGAGGTCCGAATTTGGATGGAAGGCGAATTCGGATGAGGACCGGAATCGGGCTAGATCCAAATTCGAATGCACAGTAAATGAAAAATGAAACTTAGAAAAATAAATGAAAAATTTTGAACAATGGTGATGAAGACCGAATTCGGATACAGAGTGTATCGAATTTGGATGAACAATTGTCCGAATTCGGATGCACAGTGGTCCGAATTCGGATGAAACAATTGAAATATATGAAAATTTTCTAAGTTTTTTCATCTGAATTTGGGGGATGGTCCGAATTCGGATGGTCCGAAGTCGACAAGCAGCAGTTAAAGTTCATGCAGTCATGCAACGTGAATAGTTCAAAACTTATAAAAAATGCATCAAAATGCAGATCCTAGTCTAAAAACATGCAATAAACATTTTATTTAACTACAAGAATCTAAAAAGAACAGATTTAGGGTCCTAAAATATGCAAAAACCGAAACAAAAAACTTTAAATATTTGAAAATCAAACACACTAAGTAGTAAGTTAAAGACTGAAATGAAATTAAAAGAGTGTTACCTGATGCTGCAGAAGTCGAAAAATGCAAGAAAAATGAAGAAAAACTGATGCTTGAGGAGCTTGAAGGAGCCAAAAATGGTGGAATGGCGGTGGTCGTGCGACGGTTGGGAGAGAAAGGAAGGAGATGAAGAAACCTTAAAGAAGAAGTAATTAGAATTTGACCATTGACCCGCCTATTTAAGTGAGGGCGGGTCGGGTCAGGTGGAGAAGGGATCCGCGCCCAAAAAATGTACATGGGCCAACCGATTTTCTTTTATTAAAAGGACCGGGCCTTAACAAAAACTAAATAAAACAGATTTGAAGAAAGAAAATTGAGCCCAATTAAAAATAAATCTTTTTGAATTTTTTCTTTGAAAATAAAATAAGAAAATGAAAAATAAAAATATTTTTTTGTTATTTTCTTTAAAAACTAAGTTAAGACAAAAAATAAAATGAAATAAAATAGAAAATATTTTGACTTTTTGATGTATTTAAAACAAATAAAATCTTTTTGTGATTTTCTGACATATTATATTAAACCTTAAAATCTAAAAATTAAACAACCTACAATTTAAAATTATAGAGAAGTAAAAAACAACAAAAAATATAAACTAACATCCTATTTAAACTCCCTTCAAATAAACACCTATTCTCTTCTTTTTCTTTTTCAGATAAATTTCTTGAACCTTTTCAACCTCAAAGATACAGACAAACCTGGATAAATCTTGCGTCCCACTCAGTGATGAACAATTCGTATAGCGATTTGTCAGGATCATTAATTATTAAAGATGTACGTAGATAAGGAAATATTGAAATTTAATTTTGTGACACCCCCATTAAATTTAAATAACAATTATATTCTAAAATAAAGGAATTTCAAACATGAATGTTTGAAATAGAATTATTTTTAGACAATATCTGAAATTTAACTAGAAGGTGGAATCAATAGATATGGGATACTAAAAACTGAAAACGAGGTTCGTCTAAAGCTTTAGTAAAAATATCTGCAAGTTGATATTCTGTGCCTACAAAAAATAACTCAATTGTTCCCTTTTCTACATGATCATTAATAAGATGATACCTTATATCAATATGTTTTGTTCGTGAGTGCTGCACGGGATTGCAAGAGATAGCAATCGCACTTCGAGAATCGCAGTAAATTGGGATGTTGGTGAGCGAGAATCCATAATCACGTAATTGTGTTCTCATCCACAGCACTTGAGAGCAACAGCTTGCAACTACATCATACTCAGCTTCAGCTGTGGATGTTGAAACACAATTCTGCTTTTTGGAGGACCAACTCACCGGTCTGTCACCCAAGAACTGTATTCCGCCTGATGTGTTTTTCCTGTCAATTCTACAACTTGCAAAATCAGTATCCGAAAAGGCAGTAAGATCAAAATCGATTCCCTTTGGATACTAGAGACCAAGATCGGGTGTACCATTAAGATAACGGAAAATGCGTTTTACTGCAGTTAGGTGTGATTCTTTTGGGTCGGCCTGAAAATGAGCGCAAATAATTGGAAATATTAGTGTAGATCTAAGTGGTCCATCAAGAAATGTTGATGAAGAAGTAGAACCCCTTCTTTTTAATGAGTTCCCCTAAAAACTAATATTTTCCCATGACACTCTGCATGTTAGATAACCAAGCCAGGTTTGGTACTTGGACAACGGCTGCTCAGGCCACATGTCTGGTTGCAAAGATTTGCTGAGTGATCTCAGGCCTGAAAAAGGCCCAAAGGTCAACCTTGGTGACAATGTTCAGGGATCCACAGAAGGATATGGAACCCTTCAAGCTGGTGTTGTAATATTCAAAAGAGTAGCCTATGTGTCTGGGCTAAAACATAACCTTGTTAGCATTAGCCAACTGTGTGATGCTGGCTATAAGGTTAACTTTGATGAGCACCTAGGGCGCATACTAGATCCTCAAGGAAAAGTTGTGCTATGTGCACAAAGGAAGAAAGGTGTATATGTTGTGGACATGAAATCTGTTGATCCTACAATTGAAACGTGCTTTATCTCAAGGAGCAATGCAGACTTAAACTGGTTATGGAACAAAAGGCTATCACACATGAACTTCAAGAACATCAACAAACTCTGTAAGAAAGAGTTGGTAATGGGTTTGCCTTCATAACTTTTGTTAAGGATAAACTCTGCACAGCTTATGAGAAAGGCAAGCATAGAAAAACATCTTTTAAACCCAAGCATAATTGTCACTCCTCTATTCTTAATCCATATGGACTTGTTTGGACCTGTCAGTGTCCCAAGTCTAGGAGGTAGAAGATACACTCTAGTAATGGTTAATGAGTTCTCCAGGTTTACATGGGTGATCTTCCTAAAGACCAAAGGAGAGGCTGCAAGAGAAATTATTGGATTTATTAAGAAGATGGAAGTTTTAAACTCTGCTCAAGTCAAGCAGCTTAGAAGTGATCATGGTAATGAATTTAGAAACAGTACACTTGAAGAATTCTGTAAAGAAAGAGGGATCTCTCTAAACTTTTCAGCTATAAGAACTCCACAACAAAATGGAGTTGCTGAAAAAAGGAATAGAACTCTCATTGAAGCTGCTAGAACCATGTTGTGTGCATCAGGTTTGCCTTCATCATTTTGGGCTGAAGCTGTCAACACTGCCTGCTTCACTCAAAACAGATCCTTAGTAGTGAAAAGGTTCAATAAGACTCCTTATGAGCTAATCAAAGGGAGAAGACAAAACATAAGTTATTTTCATGTGTTTGGATGTCCCTGCTTCATTCTGAATCAAAGGGATCAGCTGGCAAAATTTGAACCCAAAGCTGATGAAGGTGTGTTTGTTGGATATTTTGCTGTTTCTAAAGCCTACAGAGTATACAACTACAAAGTAAAGGTGATAGATCAATGTCACCTTTGAGGAGTCAATGAATGCCTATACTAAAGCTGTTCCTGAATCAGTTTCAGAAAAGTTCAGCTTTGATGATCTTATGCATTTAAATGTTGAGAAAAAGGACTCAAAAGCTTCCACTTCACCCAGAGTGGAACCTGTTAACCAAAATGGACATGATGATGATTATGTTGGTACACCCTGTGTGAATAAGTGTACTGACAGAGTTAATGCACCATGTCTAGAACCAATCAATGTTGATTTCCCTGAATCCTCTGCTGATGTGTTCAACAATAATGATTCATTTTCAATGGGTGAACAGGCTCAGGATATCAGTGCGTCTGAAAATCTTGAAAGCTTTTCTGCAAGTCCTAATGAAAATGAAACTGATACAGGAGAATCTTCATTGAAACATGATCCTAAGTGGATCAGGTGTCACCCCAATGATCAAATAATTTGAACCCAAAACTGATGAAGGTGTGTTTGTTGGATATTCTGTTGTTTCTAAAGCCTACAGAGTATACAACTACAAAATAAAGGTGTTAGATGAGTCTATCAATGTCACATTTGAGGAGTCTATGAATGCCTCTACAAAAGCTGTTCCTGAATCAGTTTCAGGAAAGTTCAGCTTTGATGATCTTATCCATTTAAATGTTGAGAAAAAGGACTCAAAAGCTTCAATTTCACCCAGAGTGGAACCTATTAACCACAATGGACATGATAATAATTATGTTTCTACACCCTGTGTTAATAAGTATACTGACATAGTTAATGCACCATGTCTAGAACCAATCAATGTTGATTTCCCTGAATCCTCTGCTGATGTGTTCAACAATACTGATTCATTTCCAATGGGTGAACAGGCTCAGGATATCGGTGCGTCTGAAAATCTTGAAAGCTTTTCTGAAAGTCCTAATGAAAATGAAACTGATACAGGAGAATCTTCATTGAAACATGATCCTTAGTGGATCAGGTGTCACCCCAGTGATCAAATAATTTGAACCCAAAGCTGATGAAGGTGTGTTTGTTGGATATTTTGTTGTTTCTAAAGCCTACAGAGTATACAACTACAAAATAAAGGTAATAGATGAGTCTGTCAATGTGACCTTTGAGGAGTCTATGAATGCCTCTACTAAAGCTGTTCCTGAATCAGTTTCAGGAAAGTTCAGCTTTGATGATCTTATCCATTTAAATGTTGAGAAAAAAGACTCAAAAGCTTCAATTTCACCCAGAGTGGAGCCTGTTAACCACAATGGACATGATGATAATTATGTTGGTACACCCTGTGTGAATAAGTATACTGACATAGTTAATGCACCATGTCCAGAACCAATCAATGTTGATTTCCCTAAATCCTCTGCTGATGTGTTCAACAATAATGATTCATTTTCAATGGGTGAACAGGCTCAGGATATCAGTGCGTCTGAAAATCTTGAAAGCTTTTTTTTGCAAGTCCTAATGAAAATGAAACTGATACAGGAGAATCTTCATTGAAACATGATCCTATGTGGATTAGGTGTCACCCCAATGATCAGATAATTGGTGACATCAATAAAGGGGTACAAACAAGATGGGACAACTTAGGAAACTTTTGTATGTTTTCTATTATTGTGTCCCTGATGGAGCCAAAGAAAGTAGATGATGCTCTGAGAGATGCCAATTGGATCACTCCATGCAAGAAGAGGGTAATCAGTTTGAGAGAAACAAAGTATGGAAGCTGGTCCATGTTCCTAAAAGTAAAACTATAATTGGCACCAAATGGGTTCTCAGAAACAAAATGTACGAGCAAGGTCATCTCATTAGAAATAAGGCAACACTGGTTGCTCAAGGCTATAGGCACGAAGAAGGCAAAGACTATGATGAAACATTTGCTCCAAATGGATGTCAAGAGTGCATTTTTGAATGGTAAGCTGCAAGAATAGGTATATGTCAAGCAGTCTCCAGGTTTTGATAGTGAACTACATCCAGGTTTTGTCAATAAGGTGGACAAAGATCTATATGGTCTGAAGCAAGCCCCTAGAGCCTGGTATGACACTCTTTTTGATTTTCTTATGAGCAATGGTTATTCCAGAGGTAAAGTGGATACCACATTGTTCATAAAGAAGGTGAAAACTGATAATATGCTTGTTCAAATTTATATGGATGATATAATATTTGGTTCTACTAATGAATAGCTATGCAAGAACTTTTCACTGCTCATGAAATCTAAATATGAAATGAGCGTGATGGATGAACTTACTTTCTTTCTAGGATTACAAGTTAAACAAACCTCAAATGGAATTTTCATTAATCAAAGAAAGTATACATTGGATCTTTTGAAAAGTTTAAATTGTATCAACGTTTGTTGGGAAATATTCTAAGTAGTTCAAGCTGTTAGTTAGACTTCTCAAGCTGTTAGTAGAATTTCTATTTAAGTACAAAGTTCATGCTGTTAGTTGAAGAATCTCGAGCTGCTAGTGTAAAAGTTCAAGCTGCCAGAGTAAATCAACTCAAGCTACTCTGTTCAAGCTGTCAAGTGATTCAAGCTGCGTAACAGTGTGTGAAGACCACCCCTTACGGGGCAATTCTCACCAGTCTAGGTCCCAATTCATGCAATACGATATCAACCATACTAAGATAGAGTAATTAAATTGTGGAAAAATAAAATTACATGTACATTACATATTAGGATACAGATTACATATTTCAAATTAAAGTTATAAAAATTATAAAAGGGTAACATCTAATCTATTCATAACATCAATCATCACAACAAGTCTACCCAGAATCACCACATTAGCTGTCTTCTAATCAGTACCAGAAAGTTTGTTGAGAAGTGGTCTAGGAAAGCTTCAAAACTTGGATCTTGAATGACCTAAATACTAGGTCCTGCAGGTGATTTTCCTTTGGCTTTTCCTGTAAAATTTTAAAGCAACATCTGTAAGCAAAGCTTAGTGAGTTTATAGATTTTCAATATTAACATGCGTGTCAAGCGGAGTCATCAATCTAAGCGTGATAAGTCTTGGCTGCCGCTACAGCCCTCATCATGATTGAGATATAGTATCTTTAAGATCGGATGATGTTCAAACCACACTCACGCTTATATCGTGGGGATCAGCCACATACTGGGCTAGCTACCAGTAGGTCAACATGGCCGAACATCGGAGGTCATTACCAAGTTCGTGAGAACTGGTGGAATAGCCAGGTCTAGAACAATAGACCATAAGGGCTAGTCAAGCTGAATAAATCTTATCAAGTCTGATCAATGAAGTAAGCTTAAGTCTTAGAAGTCATGATAGCAACGAATCATAAAGCAAAGTCTGAAGTGCTAATAAATGTAATATGAAATGATAAGCAAATAGCTATCATGATTCACTGGGCAACACCCATCCATGGTGTGCACAGGTCTCAATCCAGCTGATAAATGAATGTCAAATAATGTAACAGCATCAATATATCTCAAACGGATCTTTGCATGTTCAATTTGAATATCTATAACTCACAGTTTGGGTCTTGGTCAAACAGATATATGAATCTGCCACCTGAATTATCTCAGGATTTTATCTTTGTCAATCTGTTCTGTCAATCAATTCTCTGACCCGCTTTTAAATCTTTAAGTCTTTAAATCTTTGTTCAGAATATACTGAACCTGTTCAAATCCATTCATGATAAAATCATGTTAACTTCATCATCTTTATCATCATCATTATCATGGAATTTCATTATTTCTTTTGGTCATTGAATTCTTTATTTCTATCTGATTCTGATAACTTTCATTTCATCAATCTTTATTCTTTAAATTCATCAAACATTCACTAAATATATATATGTTAATATATATATTTATATAATCATTTATTTTACTTAAAATATCAAATTATATAGAATCGGGTTTCGGATCAATCCGGATTCGGATCCGGATTCGGATCAATCCGAAATGGACCATCCGGATTCGGTCCTTGTCATCCGAATTTAAGCATTGTCCGAATTTAGGATGACTTGGGAACCAACTTAGGATCATTATAGATCCGAAATTAGCATCACATCCGAATTAAGGTTATATCCGAAATAGGAAATCCGAATTGTGCACCATGGCCAGATCCGAATTTGAGCATCATCCGAATTCGGAACCGAAGTGGTGCATCATCCGAATTCGGACATATCCGAATTCGGATCCTTCATGTTCATAAATTTCCAGATTTTGTTCTTCATGTTCATACTTATACTCATACGGATTTTCACATAAAATTCACAAAACTTATTTATATTAACATGCAACGTTTTATTTTGTTGTATTATCATTATTTGAGTGTTTTTATATAAACTTTTTGATCAAAAACATCTTAATTTAGTCAAGATCATCCAAAAACTCATAATTTTCTCAAGAACACTTTATTATAAAAATCCATATTTTCTTGCTTATTTTTGATAATCTGATCTCATATTTTTGTTTCTATTACATCTATTATCATTAATTCATCATAATCTACCAATATTTCTAACATGCAACATCAAATCCTCACATTTTAATCTCTTGATTTCGGTTTTGACACAAAACCGAACCAAACAATCAAAATACCGAAAATTAAGTAAATTTACCTCAAGTTCTTGTAGATTGTTGTTGATCTTTGATTCTTGTAACTCCTTTCTTGTATTAAATCTTCAATTACTTGCAATTATGATGAATTTCTTTGACAATTTGTAAGAGTAGCCGTATACTTAGTGAGAGAGTAGAGAGAGAGAGTTGTTAAGATTAATGATCTTAATTGTTCATTTATTTGAGTATATATATTTCATTTAGTTTCATTTGTAGTTTAACCCACTAAACTTTTGTATTTTACATCTCTTTTATTTTACTCAATCATATCATAAATATAATTTTAAATTATATTTACTTAATCCATTTCATATTTATTTTATTTTAATAACAACATAAATAATATAATAAAATTATATTATATCTCAGAATCAATTATTACATGATTGATAAAAGTTAGGTTGTTACAGAATGGGCTCCACCACGCACAAACTTCGTCCCCGAAGTTAGCTACGTTCGAACAGACTGGGATATGTTGCTTTCATAACATCTCTAGATTCCCAGGACTGATGCGAACCTTTGTGGTGTTTCCACTGGACGAGCACCATCTGTATCTCTTTATTTCTAAGCTTCTTGGTCTTCGAATCCAAAATACGTTCTGGCTCTTCAACCACTCGAAGCTTTTCATCTATCTGCAGGTTAACGTGTGGTATCTGAACTTCTCTTTCATCGGCTAAGCTCTTTCTTAAGTGACTAACATGGAATACAGGATGTATTCCAGCTAAATCCTCTGGTAGATCAAGACGGTAAGACTGATTCCCAATCTTTTCGATGATCTTGAACGGTCCGATAAATCTCGGAGCTAACTTGTTTCTTTTAATGAACCGTACCACATTCTTCATTGGGGATACTTTCAGCATCACCCAATCGTTAACTGCAAAACTGATGGATCTATGCCGATTGTCATAATATGACTTCTGCCTGCTTTGAGCTTCAAGAATATTTCTTCTAACAAGTTGAATCTTTTCATGAGTCAACTGTAGAAGGGCAGGTCCTGCTATTGGCGATTCGCCTGTTTCACGCCAACAGGTAGGAGTTCTGCACTTTCTTCCGTATAGTGCTTCAAAAGGGGCCATCTTGATTGTTGAATGATAACTGTTATTGTAAGAGAATTCGACCAATGGCAAATGGTCATCCCAGTTACCACCTAAATCAAGAATGCAGGCACGAAGCATATCTTCAAGAGTTAGAATAGTACGCTCACTTTGGCCATCTGCATTTGGATGATAAGCAGTACTCATGGATATCCGAGTACCCATCCCTTCTTGTAGTGCTTGCCAGAATCTGGATGTGAAGCGACTATCACGATCAGATACGATAGACTTTGGCACACCGTGTCGTGAAATAATTTCAGTGATGTACAGCTGCGCCAATCTATCGAGAGAATAAGTTTCTTTCATCGGAATGAAATGTGCTGATTTAGTTAAACGATCAACGACTACCCAGATGGAGTCGTGTTGTCTCTTGGTCTTTGGCAGCTTCGTAATGAAGTCCATTGTTATATGCTCCCACTTCCATTCAGGAACTGGCAGTGGTTGCATATCCCCGAAGGGTTTCTGATGTTCTGCCTTAACCATCTGACAGACTCTGCAGCTTTCAACACATTTACCGATATCTTTCTTCATTCCTGGCCACCAGTAGTCAGCTTTCAGATCAAAGTACATCTTTGAGCTGCCAGGATGAATAGATAACTTGGACTGATGAGCTTCGGACAGAAGAGTGCTGCGGATTGAACTATACTTAGGAACCCAGATTCGGTTTCCCTTGAGACAGTGAAGTCCCAAATGGTTCAGAGTTAGAAATTGTAGTTGCCCTTTTAGATTTTCAGAATCTATGTTCTCTTCTTTCAGCGCTTCAGTTTGAGCAACTCGAATATTTTCAATAAGATCAGAAGAGAATATAACTGGAGTTAAGGCATAGCAGCACTTTTCTGGATACACTTTTCTACTCAATGCATCCGCGACAACATTTGCTTTGCCGGGATGATATAAGATCTCGCAATCATAATCCTTTATAAGCTCCAAGGATCGACGCTGTTTCATGTTCAGATCTTTCTGAGTAAAAAGGTATTTGAGACTCTTGTGATCGGTGTAGAGCTGACACTGAGTCCCATAAAGATAGTGACGCCAGATCTTTAGAGCAAAGGTAACGGCAGCCAACTCAAGATCATGAGTTGGTGCACTTTTCTCGTAGTCTTTCAATTGCCTTGAAGCATAGGCAATTACTTTTCCCCTTTGCATCAGAACACATCCTAAGCCAGTACCAGAGGCATCGCTATAGACGACGAAATCATCATTACCTTCTGGCAAGGCTAGGATCGGCGCTTGAATCAACTTTTGCTTCAGAATATCGAATGCCTTTTGCTGTTTATCAGTCCAAACGAAAGGAGTATTCTTTCGTGTTAGCGTTGTGAGCGGCACAGCAATCTTTGAGAAGTCCTTTATGAATCGCCGATAATAACCGGCCAATCCAAGGAAACTTCTTATCTCAGAGGCATTGCGAGGTGTTTGCCACTTCTGTACGGCCTCGACTTTTGACGGATCAACGGATATTCCTTCGCCAGAAACAACATGGCCAAGAAATTGAATCTATAAGAGTCAAAGTGAAAATTTCAAGTTCTGATGTGAATCAAGGAATAGTTAAGGAAACAGCTCAAGACATCTATAATAGAGATTATACCTGTCTGAGCCAGAATTCGCACTTAGAAAACTTTGCGTAGAGTCTGTCTTTTCTTAACAACTCTAGCAACTGTCGCAGATGGACGGAATGATCAGCCTCCGTTTTGGAGTAAATCAGAATATCGTCTATGAATACGATAACTGATTTATCCAACATTGATCTGCACACACGATTCATGAGATCCATGAACGCCGCTGGTGCATTCGTTAAGCCGAACGGCATTACGAGAAATTCGTAATGACCGTATCTTGTACGGAAAGCTGTCTTTGGAACATCTTCTTCCCTGACTTTTAACTGATGATACCCAGAACGGAGATCTATTTTCGAAAAGTAACTGGCTCCTTGTAACTGATCAAACAGATCATCGATTCTGGGCAGAGGATACTTATTCTTTATTGTAACCTTGTTCAACTCGCGGTAATCGATGCACATACGGAAAGTTCCGTCTTTCTTTTTAACAAATAGTACTGGTGCACCCCACGGAGAAGAACTCGGTCGGATAAACCCCTTCTCCAACAGCTCTTGCAGTTGTTTTGACATTTCCTGCATTTCTGCAGGTGCAAGTCTGTATGGAGCTTTTGCGATAGGAGCCGCACCAGGAACCAAGTCAATACTGAATTCGACTTGTCGTTCCGGTGGCACTCCGGAAATATCGTCAGGAAATACGTCTGGGAACTCACAGACGATAGGAATATCGGATAAAGGTTTCTTTTCAGAACTGGACTCAGATAGAGCATAACAAAGGTAAGATTCGTGACCTTTAGACAAGTATTTGTGAGCCTTTTCTACAGATATAAAGCAATGCGCACCTTTCCGCTTCTCGCCCTTGATCTCAAGTACTCGGCCGTCTGAAGATTTGATTCTAATGGCTCGCCGGTTGCAGATAATTGTAGCCTCGTTGTTCATTAGCCAGTCCATGCCGATGATGACATCGAACTCTTTCAACGGAATCGGGATGAGGTCGAGATTGAATACAATATTATCGACTAGTAGTGTGCAGTTTCGATAAACAGAATCAGCCATAACATAGCTGTTACTGGCTGTCTCAATGTCAAGTATAACAGGAAGCTTCGATGGAGATTTATATAGTCTTTGAGCGAAAGTAGTTGATATGAAGGAACGACTAGCACCGGAATCAAATAACACACGAGCAGGAATTGTATTTAACAGAAACGTACCGGTGACTACGTCTGGTGTTTCTCTCGCCTCTTCAGCTGTAATTTGGAAAGCTCGAGTCCGTGCAGTCGGCGTTGCAGCAGAACTTTTCCCCGAAGATCCTCCTGCAGATGATTGAGACTGATAACGTGGCCCGCTTCGACACTGATACATGAAGTGTCCTCGTTTCCCGCATTTTGCACATCCACGTCCCTGCTGTGGACATTCCTCGCTGCTATGACCTATCATGTTGCATGAGAAGCAAGTAACGTCATCCGGATTACATAGTCCCATGTGAGACTTTCTGCATCTCTTGCAGAATCGAGGCTCGTTTGTCAGTGAGTAGGCTTGCGCTTTCGGCTGTGAACTGTACTGATGGGTTTGCTGAGATTGCGACTTATTTGGCTTGAAAAATCTGCCAAACCGCTGTTTCTTTGGAGGAGACGGATTCATCGGATTAGTAGACGGAGCGTAGAGCTGATCGCCGTACTCTAAGTACCCTCGTTCAATCTGTCTAGCTGCTTCTACCATTTCTAGATAACTCTTGTATTTAATCGCGCTCATCGGATGTCTGTATCTAGGATTGAGTCCTACTCGGAACCTATTCATTTTCCTTTCCTCTGTTGCCACTTGGTAAGAAGAGTAGCCACATAATCTCGAAAATTCGTGTTCATATTCATCTACAGTCTTCGTTCCCTGAGTCAGTTGCATTAATTGGACTTCCATCTTATCTTGCTGGTCAACTGGGCAGTATTTCGCATTGAACATGTCTAGAAACTGCTCCCATTCTAAAGTCTGAATCACCTCCTCACCATAGATACTTTGCTGGGTTTTCCACCAGGCACGAGCAGCTCCCACAAATAGTGCAGACGCATAGCTTACTTTCTTCGAATCTAGACAATCAGAAATCCTGAAGATTTCTTCAGTATGACTAATCCAATCCATCGCTTGAATCGGATTCACTGTACCCTCAAAGTTCAGGGCACCGCTCGCTTTAAAATCTTTGAATTTGCAGCCTTTTGGCTGAGCTATTTGGGTTTCTGGGTTTGAATTATCAGAATCAGATTCATTGGTCTGGACTTGCTTTTCTTTTCTCTTATTTTTCTTTTCTTCACGTCTTTTTGCTTCGGCCTCATCTCTGGCACGAAACTGTTCTTGCATCATTTTGTTTTGTTGTTCTGAGTGTTGAGCTAGAAATTGTTGCATCATTTCAAACATTTGTTGTTGAGTCATATTGTTGGGAATATCACCTGATCCTGATCCTGACATCTTCTACTGAAAATTAAAATCAATTAACTATCAGTTTATAGGCTTAGATCTATTTACCCTTTTTCCCATCCTAATAGTCTGTACATCCTATCTCAGTTCAAACCACCTAAATGATTGATACATATGTATTGCTTCAGTTTGAGATCAAGTATACTTACGTAATACTTGATTCACTCAAACTAGTGCTCTGATACCATCCTGTGAAGACCACCCCTTACGGGGCAATTCTCACCAGTCTAGGTCCCAATTCATGCAATACGATATCAACCATACTAAGATAGAGTAATTAAATTGCGGAAAAATAAAATTACATGTACATTACATATTAGGATACAGATTACATATTTCAAATTAAAGTTATAAAAATTATAAAAGGGTAACATCTAATCTATTCATAACATCAATCATCACAACAAGTCTACCCAGAATCACCACATTAGCTGTCTTCTAATCAGTACCAGAAAGTTTGTTGAGAAGTGGTCTAGGAAAGCTTCAAAACTTGGATCTTGAATGACCTAAATACTAGGTCCTGCAGGTGATTTTCCTTTGGCTTTTCCTGTAAAATTTTAAAGCAACATCTGTAAGCAAAGCTTAGTGAGTTTATAGATTTTCAATATTAACATGCGTGTCAAGCGGAGTCATCAATCTAAGCGTGATAAGTCTTGGCTGCCGCTACAGCCCTCATCATGATTGAGATATAGTATCTTTAAGATCGGATGATGTTCAAACCACACTCACGCTTATATCGTGGGGATCAGCCACATACTGGGCTAGCTACCAGTAGGTCAACATGGCCGAACATCGGAGGTCATTACCAAGTTCGTGAGAACTGGTGGAATAGCCAGGTCTAGAACAATAGACCATAAGGGCTAGTCAAGCTGAATAAATCTTATCAAGTCTGATCAATGAAGTAAGCTTAAGTCTTAGAAGTCATGATAGCAACGAATCATAAAGCAAAGTCTGAAGTGCTAATAAATGTAATATGAAATGATAAGCAAATAGCTATCATGATTCACTGGGCAACACCCATCCATGGTGTGCACAGGTCTCAATCCAGCTGATAAATGAATGTCAAATAATGTAACAGCATCAATATATCTCAAACGGATCTTTGCATGTTCAATTTGAATATCTATAACTCACAGTTTGGGTCTTGGTCAAACAGATATATGAATCTGCCACCTGAATTATCTCAGGATTTTATCTTTGTCAATCTGTTCTGTCAATCAATTCTCTGACCCGCTTTTAAATCTTTAAGTCTTTAAATCTTTGTTCAGAATATACTGAACCTGTTCAAATCCATTCATGATAAAATCATGTTAACTTCATCATCTTTATCATCATCATTATCATGGAATTTCATTATTTCTTTTGGTCATTGAATTCTTTATTTCTATCTGATTCTGATAACTTTCATTTCATCAATCTTTATTCTTTAAATTCATCAAACATTCACTAAATATATATATGTTAATATATATATTTATATAATCATTTATTTTACTTAAAATATCAAATTATATAGAATCGGGTTTCGGATCAATCCGGATTCGGATCCGGATTCGGATCAAGCCGAAATGGACCATCCGGATTCGGTCCTTGTCATCCGAATTTAAGCATTGTCCGAATTTAGGATGACTTGGGAACCAACTTAGGATCATTATAGATCCGAAATTAGCATCACATCCGAATTAAGGTTATATCCGAAATAGGAAATCCGAATTGTGCACCATGGCCAGATCCGAATTTGAGCATCATCCGAATTCGGAACCGAAGTGGTGCATCATCCGAATTCGGACATATCCGAATTCGGATCCTTCATGTTCATAAATTTCCAGATTTTGTTCTTCATGTTCATACTTATACTCATACGGATTTTCACATAAAATTCACAAAACTTATTTATATTAACATGCAACGTTTTATTTTGTTGTATTATCATTATTTGAGTGTTTTTATATAAACTTTTTGATCAAAAACATCTTAATTTAGTCAAGATCATCCAAAAACTCATAATTTTCTCAAGAACACTTTATTATAAAAATCCATATTTTCTTGCTTATTTTTGATAATCTGATCTCATATTTTTGTTTCTATTACATCTATTATCATTAATTCATCATAATCTACCAATATTTCTAACATGCAACATCAAATCCTCACATTTTAATCTCTTGATTTCGGTTTTGACACAAAACCGAACCAAACAATCAAAATACCGAAAATTAAGTAAATTTACCTCAAGTTCTTGTAGATTGTTGTTGATCTTTGATTCTTGTAACTCCTTTCTTGTATTAAATCTTCAATTACTTGCAATTATGATGAATTTCTTTGACAATTTGTAAGAGTAGCCGTATACTTAGTGAGAGAGTAGAGAGAGAGTTGTTAAGATTAATGATCTTAATTGTTCATTTATTTGAGTATATATATTTCATTTAGTTTCATTTGTAGTTTAACCCACTAAACTTTTGTATTTTACATCTCTTTTATTTTACTCAATCATATCATAAATATAATTTTAAATTATATTTACTTAATCCATTTCATATTTATTTTATTTTAATAACAACATAAATAATATAATAAAATTATATTATATCTCAGAATCAATTATTACATGATTGATAAAAGTTAGGTTGTTACACAGTGTTACAAACAGCAAGTGCTGATATTCAGGAAAAGATATTTACACGAATATTCCAGCATATCTACTATCAGAGAAGTCAGATTCCTTCAAGGAAACAAATCAAGAAGCAATATAAATACATAGAATAGGTCTTTCTATTGTATAGGAGTTTTCTGCATATTCAAGATTGTAATTGTTTTTGTTTGAGTTTTTCATAAGCCTCTAAGGTTGTAAAACCCTAAGAACAATTTGTGTTCTTCGTCTAATCAAACAGATTAGAGTTGATTGTAATCATTGAAGTCAGCAATACAAGCAATTGTGATTTACTTATTTATGTCTATCTGTTATGAGTTCTAAAAGCTTTTGTTAAAATAATTAAGTGTTATTCCGTAAACTTCTTAATTAAACTTTGATTCAAAGCAAGATTATTGATTTATACTCTGATAAATTCAAATCAGTTTGTCTTGGTTAATTAATTTCAGATCCTGACAAGTGGTATCAGAGCCATAGGTCGTTCTTTGTTTCTTCAAAGTCGAAAGCTTTTTTTTTAAAATTTTTTTTATCTTTTGCAAAGGAATTTGATAATAGCAGCGGTGGATCTGGGCAAGGACTAAAAGTGCCTATGCTCAAGCCCACTGAGTTTGAGATGTGGAAACTCAGGATTCAACAGCATGTTCAATTCATTGATTATGCCATATGGGAAGCTGTTGAATTTCCCCCTGCAGTTAACCCTGAACTTGATGCTGAGGGTAAACCCATCAAAACTCCTCCAAAAACTGAACTTGAAAGAAAGGCTGGAATGAATGAAGTGAAACCTCTTACACTTCTACAAATAGCTATTCCTAATGCTTATCAACATCAGTTTAAAAAGTTTTATACTGCTCATTCTCTCTGGATTGCTTTAGAGAAAAGATTTGCTGGGAATGCCAGCACCAAAAGAAATCAAAAGGATCTTTTGAAACAGCAGTATGAAAACTTTTCTGGTGGCAAGAATGAAAACCTCAATCAAATTTTTGACGGGTTCAACAAACTGATAAGTGAATTGGAAAGTGCAAAAGTAAGCCTAGATCAAGATGAAGTCAACAGAAAGTTCCTTAGATCTCTTGGAGAAGAGTGGACAGTTTATGCTGCTCAATGGAGAACAAAAGACACTCTTGATGAAATAGAACTGGATGATCTGTACAACAGTCTGAGAGTGTTTGAAACTGAGATTGATGCTAAAAAGAAATCTTTTTCTTATAATCACAACACTGCTCTCCTCTCATCTGAAAAAATCTAATTGTAGTGATTCCTTTTCAGGTGGTGATGGCAACTCTACTGAAGCTCCCTATGAAGCCTTTGTTGCCAATGATGGACTGTTTGCTCTAAATGCTGATGATCTAGAACAAATTCATCCTGATGATCTAGAAGAGATGGATCTAAAATGGCAACATGCAATGCTAACCATGAGGGCCAAAAGGTTTCTAAAGAGAACTGGCAGATCAAACTTTCAAGCCAGAGCATAGGGAAAATCAGCTTTTGATAAGTCAAAAGTTGAGTGCTTTAAATGTCACAAACTTGGTCACTTTACCAGAGAATGTAGATCTCAAGGTCAACAGTCATCAAGGATTCCACAGACCAATCAGACTTCATCATCACAAGCACTTGTCTCTCAAGAAGACAATGTGTTTGACTGGAGTGATCAGACAGAGGAAGAGTTTCAAAATCAAGCTCTGATGGCAGAAACATCAAATGTTTCCTCCACTAAACTACCATCTGAGGTAAATTCTAAACTCTGCTCTCAATCATGCAAAAATATGGTTAAAAAGTACAGAGATCATAATGAGAGCATGTGCAAAACTTTAGCTAAGATGGAAGAAAGGAGATATGAATACATGCAAGTCATAGAAGATCTTGAAAAACAGATCAATGACTATAAGGATACTGAGATTCAAATGGGACATGATAGAACATATCATGAGTGGGAGAAAAAGAAGCTAAATAAGAAAATAGAATCCCTAAATAAAAAGGTAGAAGAGACTGAACAAAAGGTGTTTGAGGCTAATAAGAAACTAGAATCTGTCAATATAGATCTAGGTAATTTCAAATTGGCTAATCAAAAGCTGGAACACCTAATGGAAGTCCAATTTAAAGATAGGGTAAAATCTCAGGTTCATCCCAAAGAAGGCATAGGATACAGAGCTACTCCACCTCCATACAACAACAAATACATCCATCCAATGAGTGAAGTTGCTGACAGGCTTGTCAATGAACCATTAGATGAGTCTATGACTACTGTAGATCCTATCCTTGATAACAGTCCAGAATCTAAAGAAGATCAGATTCAAAATAGAGACTGTGAGTATACAACAGTTGAGAAAGAACACAAAACAATGAGTGCACCTATAGAAATCCAAGCCCCCAGTAAGAAAGGAAAAGAGAAGATGAGTGTAGATGTTCCATTGCCTTCTGCAATGATGAACATCATTCCAAGAAACAGAGGAGAGGGTCCTGAGCAGGCTCAGCCTAACACTACTGCTTCACCCCCAGGACCCCAACCCACTCCTCATGATACACAAATGCCTTCTGTTCCTTTTGTTCAGCCAACGTCCCCACTCAAATATCTATATAAAAGGAAAAGAGGACCAGGAGCTCCTTCCTCCTCAGTCCTCATACAAGAGCCAAATAACCTTGTGCAGGAGGATACTTCTGCACAGAATATCCAAAGGGCACCCATTGTGGAAACTCCCATCCTCAATCAGGAGGTGGACATCTCACCAGAGATTGTTCATATGGGTTTTGTGGCTGACACTACTGTTGCTTCTACACAAGAGGCACATGACAGTGCCAACATTACTAAGACCACACCCATGGCAACAGAAGGTGTGCAAGCACCATCTGGAAGTCCCCAGTACCAAGAACAGAGGGGCCCAGAGGTTTTCACTTCTGGAATTCATGCCAGTGATAGATCACAAGCACCAACTTCGTTTGCTGATCTTGAGGCTAGTTTGCAACTTATGTTATTAACGGATCCTAAACTGCAACCTGTTGTAGCAATGTTGGAATAACAAAAGTCCATCATTGTTGCACAGGAAGCACAACTTACTGCACTAAGACAGAGAGAATCTGCTCAGAATCAACGAATGGATTATCTTCATAAAGGGTTCACCCTCTGTCGAAATAAAATCATACAATTAGAGCACATGATTCGAACCCAATTGGCAACGGTTGTAGGTCCTGCTGACCAAACTAATGCTTCTAAAAAGGGGGAGAATCAGGAGATCCAAATCCCTGAATCAGTTCAAGCAGCTCCAACAGTTCAAGATTCTAGGCTAGCAGTCCCAACAGCTTTTCAAGCTATTAGCCTAGAAACTCAAGTTGCCTCTACAAGACCAACTGGAGTTGTTATAAGAGAAACAATTCAGGCTCCTAGCAGTTCAGTCCAAGCAACCTCTTCTGCTACAAAAGATAAGGGCAAAGGTATTCTTATTGAGTCTCCGAAGCACAAATTTTCTACCAGAGAAGCCCAAATTGCCTTTGATGCTGAGATTGCCAGAAAATTAGCAGAAGAACAAGATCAAGAGTTAGACCAGCAAACCCAGTCCCCAATGGAAGATGATGAAACCTTAGGTGATTACCTGAGAGGGTTTGTGGTCAAGCAAGGGGAAAGGAAGAGGAAGATGCCAACAGGGCATTCAAAGGCTGAGCATAGAAGATTTCTAATTAATTTTGCCTTTGCAGCTGGTATCCCAAAGAAAATGGCTCAGTCCATGAGCAAAGAAAGGCTACAAGATATCCATGACAAAGAGATGGACAAACGAAAGAAAGCCAAAGTCTCCCAAGAAGTCCAAAGATCCCAAGAACCATTTCAAGCTGGTACAAGTGATGTTCAAACTGCTGCCAGTGTTCCTGCTCCTTTTGTTCAAGCTGCTGCTTCTATTCCTGAATCAGAGTCAATTTCGCAAGCAAAGCTGGATCAGGTTAAAAGGGTGTTGTTAGAGCATCAACTGCAAAAGGTGATGGAGATAGAGAAATCTATAGACCAGCATGACTTTACAAAACCTCTTATTAATTATTGGTATGCTAAGTCAATGGACAACATTGACTTAAGATTTCAATTTGTAGTAAGAAGAAAATCTGGCCCAGAAGAAGAGTATAACAGCATCATGCATATGGCTCAAAGGATGACCAGAGATGAGCTCACAAGAATGCATAATGTTGGGTCTGTAACACAAGTAAGATCGTCTCTACCACAAGTAAAGCAAGCTATTAAAGATCTGAAGAGCATTGTTGATCATGAGTCTATAAGGAAAGATATAGATAATGCAAAGGGAATGAAGATCAAGCAAGTTGATTTGTTTGTCAAATCATAGACTTACAGAATAAGATTTACAGATGGATCTGGTATGTTCTTCAATTTTGAATTCTATGATCTACCAAAAGCTTTGTTACTTCAGATGAGATCTGTTAAGTTATATTGTGATAGAGAAGATATGAAGAAAGAGTTTTTGAAGGCTGTCAATCAGAAACTTGCACAGTTGTAAGTTTTTGAAAGCCTTGGTTTGTAAATAACAGTTTACTTGTTTATTTCCTTATTTGTATAGAACTTAAAGTCTTGTGTAAAGAATTTAAGTTAGGGGGAGATTGTTTGGAAATATTCTAAGTAGTTCAAGCTGTTAGTTAGACTTCTCAAGCTGTTAGTAGAATTTCTATGTAAGTACAAATTTCATGCTGCTAGTTGAAGAATCTCGAGCTGCTAGTGTAAAAGTTCAAGCTGCCAGAGTAAATCAACTCAAGCTGCTCTGTTCAAGCGGTCAAATGATTCAAGCTGCTTAACAATTTTACAAACAGAAAGTGCTGATATTCAGGAAAAGATATTTACACGAAGATTCCAGCATATCTACTATCAGAGAAGTCAGAGTCCTTCAAGGAAACAAATCAAGAAGCAATATAAATTGTAACATCCGGCACTAAACCAGGTTAGCAATAATGCCCTAAATCTGTATTTAATAGCCAATTATAGCCTAGTCAGTGTTCATTAGAAATTAATCAAGTGATTAACAAGTTTTATTAGAAAATTCAACTCAATTTGAATCAAATTCATCGGTGCGATGAATCGGGAAATCAATTAATCCGATCGATTTACGATATGAGGGATTAATTCAACTAAGTATATAATTAAATTATGATTAGTGACACTAATCATACACTAATACAATTACTTAACATTAATTATGTAAGACTAAAACAATTCATTAAAACAATTCATCCATATGTATTTATAAAATTTCAAAAAAAGGAAAATACAAGAATACATTTCTAAATACATTTAAAAAAAAATATATAAATACATGTATATAACATGTATATGGCCGGCCTTAAGGCCATAGACATGTGCCAAATTAGAAGTTGACTTTTAGTTAAATAATATTACTTTAAACACCATCATTTTGTTAAAAAGTGCACTCAACTTTTGTCTCCCATGCCTTTCATCATTTGAAAGACCAAAATTTCTCTATAAATAGAGAAGTCTTTCATTCATTTTAAACACACCAAAAACCTCTCATTTCTCTCCTAAAATCCGGCCAACATACACACACACCACAAAAATTCTTCATTCAAGTGTTCTTCAAGTGTTCTTGGTGTTCTTCAAGAGTTTTGGTGCATACCTTGCAAGAATTTCAATTTCTACTCAAAATCATCTTCCAAATACATCAAAGTAAGTAAATACTAACTTATTTCATCTTATAATTATGTTTATATAAGTCTTGCATAATATATATAATCACCAACAACAACAAGTTACATAAAAACTCAAGTTTATAAACATGTTAATATTATAAAAACTCAAGTTTATAAACATGTTAATATTATGAAAAAATGTGTTATATATGTGTTATATAACTTTTATAACTTTTATACAAGTAGTCTTTGAATAAACAACAAGAATCATAAGATGCTTTAAGTTTATAAACTACGGATTTTCGGCAGAAAATTTATATCGACTTTGAAAAATCATAACTAATTCATAACTCAACGAAATGAGTTGATTCTTATCTCAAAAGTTAGATCTATGTCTTAACTATAGATCTGTAATTTTTCATAATTTATTTTGAAGTTTAAGACCTCCAGAAATTATTTGGGAAACCGAAAGTTTGACAGCTCAAAAATGGCCAACATAGCGTTTTTAACGAGCTCTTTCACCAACCTAATCAACTCGAAAAATGGCCGTTTTTTATTCTAAAAATCCTTTGTATATAGTAGTTTAATGTCCTAGAAAACCAAAGTCTAAAACATTTTGGAGCTTGGTCAAAAACAGCCTCAAAGTAGGCCGAAAAACCTCCGAAAAAGCTGGAAAATTATATATATATAAACTTGACGTTTTAAGCAAATCTTATTTATAAACTTGTAATGTTGGGTGATTTAAGACATAAAAATCAATAAATATACCTATTATCATATAGTAGTGATATTAAGTCCTTATTATCATTTAGGACTCGGTTAAACACCTCCGGTTTCATCACCCATCAAACAACGCACATTTGCATTTTTGCGCATATTTTGCCATCGCAATTCCGGTGAGTCTTCATAGCCCCTATTTTCACTATCTATTGGGGTGGAAATACATGCACTGTTTTCATATGGACATCAAAACTGTATATTTCTTATATGTATTACATGTGGTTCCATTAGCCCTTATATCATGAACCGTTAATTGCATTTATTTGTAAGCGCGAATATATTGTGGATAGATCTATCGGGAGTCATGTCCCCCATTCGGGTTAGTTCGGGTCGGCTAACAGCGAGTGCATATATATTTAACACACGGTATTACGTATGGGCATACTGCACAGTAAGCTTCGGTTGCATGATGGTTTATGTAATACATACACGGAATTTATGATTTTATAAATTCAACTCATCTGATAATGTCCATACAACTGGTCTTTTCGCGTAAACCTATGAGCTCACCAACAATTTTTGTTGACGTATTTTAGCGTGTATTTTCAGGTAATTAAGGCAAGTATGCCTCGGACGTATTTTACTTTCAAGCTTCCGCATCCATGGAGTCGCATGCATATTCAAATTAACGGAGATTTAGCTGCATTATTTTGGATATTTTAATTATGTAATTAAATCTCTGTATTTTGCGAACTCCTTTACTCATATCAGTCTATGTAAAACATTGCTATATTTTCAAGTTTCAATGATGTATTTTAAAAACGTCCATATAGTGGTCGTTCATTATGATTATGGTTACGCTTCCGCACTCGTCACGCCTCGCTGCCAACCGGGGTAGCAGGGTGTGACAGATTGGTATCAGAGCCATAGTTATAGTGAACTAGGTTGCATTAGTACCCTAGACTATAACTGCACTTAAATTTTACTGATTTTGAAAATATCTTGTAACTAACTAAAAGACTATGAATGGACCCTGATAGCAGAAATCATGTCCCGTCCGGAAACCATCATTTTATCGGATTCAGAGGAGGAGTACACTCCTGCGAGCCCCACGGCTACTGAGATTTTCCACGAAGAAGAAACATCGGAAGAAGAGGACCCATCGGAAGATCCAATGGAGGAGACGGGAGAGGAGCCGATGGAGGAAGAAGATCCAATGCCCCCAACGGTTCCTGCTCGTGTCCCATACCACCCAGCCGAGCCGTCATATAAGCCGTATAGGCCTTACCCTAACGGCCCCAAAATGTTGTACACACCCCGAAAGCGGGTGAACCCACCAAGAAGGGAGTCTATTCCTGTCGCGACTCCCCAGCCCAATCCCCCACCACCACACCGACGGGTAGACGCCCGGCGATGGGGCTGGATACCGGAGACCCTCCGCGAATGGAGACAGATGGAGGGAAATCCTCCCAACTTCGAGATAGGAGGACCATCCTCTACACCTGTCCCAACCCTCACCCAAGAGCCTACCGAGCAAACCATACCACTTCTGATAGCACGGTCGACCAGGCATGATCACCAAATCCGATCACTTAACCTAGATATCGGTGGGATGACCGCTCGTCTAGAGAGGGAGGAGTTACAAAACTCCAACATCTACTGGGCTAACCAGCATGCTCTCACCATCCAACAGGATGGCCTGAATGAGCTTCGGCAGCAACTAGCCGAAAGCCAAGCTCGGATCGAGGAGCTGACTCAGCGCCTCAACGCGATGGAAAAGGGAGAGACCCCTGATCACTCCCACACTTAGGGCACTTCTATCTATCTTTGTAATAGTAGGAAAAATATCATGTAATAGTATAGGACAAAATTTTCGGGTAATAACCCGCCCCTAATGAAAGAAAATTTCGAATGATTAATGAAAAATTGCAAGTTATTTATGAAATTGTGTTTGATGATTATAGTATTGTGCTTTAAGGACAAATTTATTTCTTTAAGATTCAACTTCTTACACTATGCTTTTTCTTTAAAATTTTAAGATAATGCCGCCGAAACGAGCAATGAACGCTGCCGACATTGAAGAGCTAGTCGCACAAAGAGTGGCTGCCGCTATCGCCACGTATGAGGCAAATAGGAATAGCTCAGCTAATGGAGATGGTGGTGCTAGCCGCACCACGGGAGGAACTGAAATCCACGCAAAAGGTTGTGGAATTAAAGGATTTTTAAGTTGCAAACCCCGGTACTTCAACGGAACCGAAGGAGCCGTTGGCTTGATACGATGGTTTGAGAAGTTAGAATCTGTCTTTCGCGTCAGCGGATGTGCTGAAGGAGATAGGGTGAAGTTCGCTACTCACACTCTACAAGATAGCGCCCTCACATGGTGGAATTCCTATGTCCAGTCTGTAAGTATTGATGAAGCCTACCAGCTCACATGGTCCGCGTTGAAGCAAATGATGACAGACGAGTACTGTCCAAGGAACGAACTCCAGAAGATGGAATCGGAGTTCTGGAACCTGTCGATGAAGGGAACAGATGTGACGGGGTACACCAACCAATTTCATGAATTGAGCATTCTGTGCCCTCAGATGGTGACCCCGGAGTACAAAAAGATCGAACGTTACATTTGGGGACTCGCTCCTCAAATTCAAGGTAATGTCACTGCCTCCAACCCATCCACCATACAGGATGCCATCAGGATGGCAAATAATTTAACGGATCAAGTGTCCCGGAGGAATGAAGCTAAAGCCGGGGAAAACAAGAGAAAGTGGGAAGACAAGTCTGGGAAGAATACGGGTTCACAATCCAAGAAGCCCGAGTCCATCAAAGCCTACGTAGCAGGAACTGAGCCTAGAAAAGGCTACACGGGTACCAAGCCCTACTGCACCCAATGCACCTTTCATCCCAACCAGGGTCCCTGTCCAACCCACTGTGGAAAATGCAAACGTTTGGGGCATATGGCCAAGGACTGTAAATCTAGAGCCCCGGGAACCAGTGGCAGCAATCAAAAAGGCTGCTTTGAATGTGGAGTTACTGGGCACTTCAAGAGTGAGTGCCCGAAGCTGAGGAATGGTGGAGGAACTCAGGGGAGAGCTTTTGTGTTAGGAGCAGGTGACGCTCGTCAAGATCCCCACGTAGTATCAGGTACGTTTCTTTTAAATGACATTTATGCTTACGTACTCTTTGATACTGGGGCTGATAGGAGCTTTATATCTGATAAGTTTAGTAAGCAATTGAATGCCGCTCCTTTTCCCTTAGACAACTCTTATGCTATAGAACTGGCTGATGGTAAAATAATAGAGGCAAGTAGTATCATTAAGGAATGCACACTGAAGCTGGCAGATCATCCCTTTAAGATAGACTTGATGCCTATAAAACTCGGAAGTTTTGATGTAGTAGTTGGTATGGATTGGTTATCACACAATCATGCCGAGATTTTGTGTGGTTAGAAAGTGGTACGGATACCACTCCACAAGAAAAAGTTCCTAACAGTCCAAGGAGAAAGAAAGAACCGACAGTTGAATGTCATATCCGGCCTAAGAACATTAAAGTGCCTTAGGAAAGGTTGTCATGCAGTACTGGTGCAAATTGTAGAAAAAGAGGCGGAGGAGAAGCGACTTGAGGATATTCCAGTGGTTTGTGACTATCCGAAGGTCTTCCCGGAAGATTTTCCTGGACTTCCGCCAACTAGGCAAGTAGAGTTTCAAATCGATTTGGTGCCGGGAGCTGCACCGGTCGCAAGAGCCCCATATAGACTCGCCCCTTCTGAGATGCAAGAGCTATCCAATCAATTACAAGAGTTGATGGATAAAGGATTCATTCGACCAAGTTCCTCACCTTGGGGAGCTCCGGTCTTGTTCGTGAAAAAGAAAGACGGATCCTTCAGAATGTGCATAGACTACCGAGAGCTAAACAAGTTAACGGTAAAGAACCGCTACCCTCTCCCCAGAATTGATGACCTGTTTGACCAACTACAGGGATCTAGCTTCTACTCTAAGATTGATCTGCGATCCGGTTATCATCAAGTAAAGGTTCGGGAAGAAGACATACCCAAGACATCATTCAGAACTCGATATGGACATTACGAATTCCAGGTAATGCCATTCAGTTTGACTAACGCACCAGCCGTATTCATGGACCTCATGAATCGAGTGTGTAAACCGTATCTGGACAAATTTGTAATAGAGTTCATAGACGATATTCTCATCTATTCCAGAAATAAGGAGGAGCATGAACACCACCTCAAACTGATCTTGGAGTTGTTAGAGAAGGAACAGTTATACGCCAAATTATCAAAATGTGAATTATGGTTGCGAGAAGTTAAATTCCTTGGACATGTGATCAACAGCCAGGGAATCCAAGTTGACCCATCAAAAATCGAGGCCATAAAGAACTGGGCGACTCCTAGAACCCCCACAGAATTCTGCCAATTTCTAGGACTTGCCGGTTATTATAGGCGATTTATCGAAAACTTCTCAAAGATAGCAGGTTCCTTAACAGAATTGACTTGGAAGGATGTGAAGTATATCTGGGGTGAAGAGCAAGAAAAGGCGTTTAAGCAGTTAAAGCAAAGGTTGTGTAGTGCACCAATTCTGTCCTTACCCGAAGGGACTGAAAATTTTATGGTCTACTGTGATGCCTCACACAATGAATTAGGTTGTGTGCTCATGCAAAGGGATAGAGTCATTGCTTACGCATCACGACAGCTCAAAATTCACGAGGTGAATTATACGACTCATGACTTAGAGCTTGGAGCAGTGGTGTTTGCTCTCAAAATATGGAGGCACTACCTGTATGGAACTAAGTGCACGGTGTTCACAGACCATAAAAGCCTTCAGCATATTCTGAATCAGAAAGAGTTAAATATGAGGCAGCGTCGTTGGGTTGAACTACTTAGCGATTATGACTGCGAAATTCGTTATCATCCGGGGAAGGCGAATGTCGTGGCTGATGCCCTAAGCCGAAAGGAACGGGTTAAGCCATTAAGAGTCCAAGCTTTGGTCATGACTATACAGTCAAACCTAAACTCTCAAGTCTGCAAGGCACAAGAAGAAGCAGTTAAGGAGGGTAATCTACTGGATGAAGCCTTGAGAGGGATGGATAAGCAGTTTGAAATCAAGCCAGATGGATGTCGATACTTCATGGGCAGAATTTGGTTACCAAAACTCGGGGGAGTAAGGAAGCTGGTCATGGATGAAGGACATAAGACAAGATATGCTATTCATCCAGGGTCAGATAAGATGTATCACGACTTGAAAGGAATGTACTGGTGGCCAAATATGAAGGCTGACATTGCTACCTACGTCAGCAAGTGCTTAACATGTTTGAAGGTTAAGGCTGAGCACTAGAAACCATCAGGATTACTGGTTCAACCAGAAATACCCCAGTGGAAGTGGGAAAACATCACCATGGATTTCATCACCAAGTTGCCAAAAACTTCTGGAGGTTATGACACTATTTGGGTGATTGTGGATCGACTTACCAAAACCGCACATTTCTTGCCGATCAAGGAGACTGATAAGATGGATAAGTTAACACGAATCTATCTTAAAGAAGTCGTCTCAAGGCATGGAGTGCCAGTATCAATTATATCGGACAGGGACAGCCGGTTCACATCAAGATTTTGGCAGTCATTGCAAGAAGCACTGGGTACACGCTTAGATATGAGCACAACCTATCACCCGCAAACGGATGGTCAGAGTGAAAGGACGATTTAAACTTTGGAAGACATGTTAAGGGCATGTGTCATCGATTTTGGCAAAAGTTGGGACAGGCACCTGCCATTAGTCGAGTTTTCCTATAACAACAGCTATCACTCGAGCATTAAGGCCGCCCCATTCGAGGCACTCTACGGGCGAAAGTGTCGATCACCACTTTGTTGGGCTGAAGTAGGAGATAGTCAGATTACTGGACCGGAAATCATCCAGGAGACTACAGAAAAGATAGCCCAGATTCGTAACCGATTAAAGATCGCGCGGGATCGACAGAAAAGTTATGCAGACATTCGACGGAAGGATTTGGAGTTCCAAGAGGGAGATCAAGTAATGTTAAAAGTCTCGCCTTGGAAGGGCGTAATCCGTTTTGGGAAACGAGGAAAACTCAATCCTCGTTATATCGGACCATTCAAGATCACCAAAAGAATTGGCCCGGTAGCTTACCGACTCGATCTACCCCCAGAACTTAGTAACATTCATAATACCTTCCACGTGTCCAATCTTAACAAGTGTCTGGCTTATTTATCACTCGTTATACCCATGGACGAGTTAGAATTAGACGATAAGTTGAACTTCATTGAACAACCCGTAGAAATAATGGACCGAGAAGTCAAGAAACTAAAGCACAGTCGGATCCCGATAATAAAAGTCAGATGGAACTCTAAGCGAGGTCCTGAGTTTACGTGGGAACGCGAGGATCAGTTCCGAGAAAAATACCCTCACCTGTTCTCAAGTACTCAAGAAGTGGAGAACACGAGCTAATTTCGGGACGAAATTCCCTTAACAGGGGAGACTGTAACATCCGGCACTAAACCAGGTTAGCAATGATGCCCTAATCTGTATTTAATAGCCAATTATAGCCTAATCAGTGGTCATTAGAAATTGATCAAGTGATTAACAAGGTTTATTAGAAAATTCAACTCAATTTGAATCAAATTCATCGGTGCGATGAATCGGGAAATCAATTAATCCGATCGATTTACGATATGAGGGATTAATTCAACTAAGTATATAATTAAATTATGGTTAGTGACACTAATCATACACTAATACAATTACTTAACATTAATTATGCAAGACTAAAACAATTCATTAAAACAATTCATCCATAAGTATTTATAAAATTTCAAAAAAAGGAAAATACAAGAATACATTTCTAAATACATTTATACAAAAAAAAATATAAATACATGTATATATCATGTATATGGCCGGCCTTAAGGCCATAGGCATGTGTTGAATTAGTAGTTGACTTTTAATTAAATAATATTACTTTAAACACCATCATTTTGTTAAAAAGTGCACTCAACTTTTGTCTCCCATGCCTTTCATCATTTGAAAGACCAAATTTCTTCTATAAATAGAGAAGTCTTTCATTCATTTTAAACACACCAAAAACCTCTCATTTCTCTCCTAGAATCCGGCCAACATACACACACACCACAAAAATTCTTCATTCAAGTGTTCTTCAAGTGTTCTTGGTGTTCTTCAAGAGTTTTGGTGCATACCTTGCAAGAATTTCAATTTCTACTCAAAATCATCTTCCAAATACATCAAAGTAAGTAAATACTAACTTATTTCATCTTTTAATTATTTTTATATAAGTCTTGCATAATATATACAATCACCAACAACAACAAGTTACATAAAAACTCAAGTTTATAAGTTTCGAGTTTTTATTTTTAAATTGTTTCTTTAAATGTGCATATGAATATATGAACACATTATAAACATGTTAATATTATGAAAACATGTTTTATATATGTGTTATATAACTTTTATAACTTTTATACAAGTAGTCTTTGAATAAACAACAAGAATCATAAGATGCTTTAAGTTTATAAACTACGGATTTTCGGCAGAAAATTTATATCGACTTTGAAAAATCATAACTAATTCATATCTCAACAAAATGAGTTGATTCTTGTCTCGAAAGTTAGATCTATGTCTTAACTGTGGATCTGTAATTTTTCATAATTTATTTTGAAGTTTAAGACCTCCAGAAATTATTTGGGAAACCGAAAGTTTGACAGCTCAAAAATGGCCAACATAGCGTTTTTAACGAGCTCTTTCACCAACCTAAACAACTCGAAAAATGGCCGTTCTTGATTCTAAAAATCCTTTGTATATAGTAGTTTAATGTCCTAGAAAACCAAAGTCTAAAACATTTTGGAGCTTGGTCAAAAACAGCCTCAAAGTAGGCCGAAAAACCTCCGAAAAAGCTGGAAAATTATATATATATAAACTTGACGTTTTAAGCAAATCTTATTTATAAACTTGTAATGTTGGGTGATTTAAGACATAAAAATCTATAAATATACCTATTATCATATATTAGTGATATTAAGTCCTTATTATCATTTAGGACTCGGTTAAACACCTCCGGTTTCATCACCCATCAAACAACGCACATTTGCATTTTTGCGCATATTTTGTCATCGCAATTCCGGTGAGTCTTCATAGCCCCTATTTTCACTATCTATTGGGGTGGAAATACATGCACTGTTTTCATATGGACATCAAAACTGAATATTTCTTATATGTATTACATGTGGTTCCATTAGCCCTTATATCATGAACCGTTAATTGCATTTATTTGTAAGCGCGAATATATTGTGGATAGATCTATCGGGAGTCATGTCCCCCATTCGGGTTAGTTCGGGTCGGCTAACAGCGAGTGCATATATATTCAACACACGGTATTACGTATGGGAATACTACACAGGGCAAACTCATTTTAATTAAGCTTCGGTTGCATGATGGTTTATGTAATACATATACGGAATTTATGATTTTATAAATTCAACTCATCTGATAATGTCCATACAACTGGTCTTTTCGCGTAAACCTATGAGCTCACCAACAAATTTTGTTGACGTATTTTAGCATGTATTTTCAGGTAATTAAGGCAAGTATGCCTCGGACGTATTTTACTTTCAAGCTTCCGCATCCATGGAGTCGCATGCATATTCAAATTAACGGAGATTTAGCTGCATTATTTTGGATATTTTAATTATGTAATTAAATCTCTGTATTTTGCTAACTCTTTTACTCATATCAGTCTATGTAAAACATTGCTATATTTTCAAGTTTCAATGATGTATTTTAAAAACGTCCATATAGTGGTCGTTCATTATGATTATGGTTACGCTTCAGCACTCGTCACGCCTCGCTGCCAACCGGGGTAGCAGGGTGTGACACAATAACCAATAATCTGGTAAAGCACAGTAAGACTAAGCACATTGATATACGTCATCATTTTATTTGTGACTGTGAAGAGAAAAACCTGATTAAGTTGGTAGAAGTTCCAATAAAAGACAACTATGCGGATTTGTTCACAAAAGCATTTGATAGATCACGCTTTGTGTTGTTAGTCCAACTAAACGGAATGCGAAATCCAGAGTAACCTAACCTTGTAAGGTAGTTTTTCTTTAATTTTTAGCTTTTAGGTTGTCTTAATGGTTAATTTACTTAAAAAAAAGGAGAGAGGTCATAGAGTTCAAGGTTCAACATGACGAGATCTAGCGAAAACTTACAAACTCTAAGTGTTAAACTTTCACACATAATGCACTATAAACTCCACTGATATACATATTCATGTTCTAATGTGTTGGTAGGCATACATGAAGATTTTCTTAAAAGCCAATAAAACAATCCAGAAATTGTCGTATGTGTTAATAACTTAGACGTATGATCAATAGGTCTTAATTTCTGTGTTATAGGCTTACATATAATTTAATTATGAATGAGGTATGTAAATCAGTGTGGGAGATGTATCGCTTCATCAAAATACATCTTAAACAAAAAGCAAGCATGAGTAGAAAAGAAAGTCAAGACATGTCGCTTTGTTGTACGTTAGTACAGACCTGTCACCGCTGTTTTGACTTAATACAGCAATATATGTCGCTTTGTTGTATGTAAGTACAGACCAACCGCTATCTTGGCTAAATATGAGAAGTATGCTCTACCCTAAGACAAACCGAGACACTCTGTTGAACGTCAGTACAGACCTGTGTCTGACGTTTGCCTTTTAAAGATGATTTGCAAATACCAAAAAGTCATAATGATTTTATGTATGTCTTGATCACAAAGGTATGTGTTAGGCACAAAAAGGACTCAGTCAAACCTGTTCTACATCTTAGGGGGAGATTCTTAATCAAACCTGTTTGATGCACTTAAAGGTATAATTTAAGGCCTGTTAATGCCTTATTGATACCTGAGAAGTGATTTGCAATATTAGTCAAAGCTGTTTACCATGTTGCATTTATTGCAACTAAGCAGATTGCCCAAGCTGTTCTATTTTGTTGAACAGGTTGGACATAAACTGTCTACGCTGCTCTATCCTGTTGAGCAGCTTGGACATATTCTAAGTGTTCTGTTCTTTGTGAACAAAATTTGTTCTTTGTGAACAGGCTAAACACTTTATGGAATATGTTTCCATGTCCTCATGTATTTTTTTGGACTACAAGATCAGTTTACAAAGTCGAAGACAGAAGCTGCAAAAGATTGCCTACGCTGTTCTGTTACGTGAAGACAAAGTGGATATTGGAAATGGGTGACAGACCATTTCTTATATCAAAATGGCCATAACAGAAGATGAAAGGTTCAAACTTGACATTCCTCTTTTAGTTAAAGCAATCTACAACAGAGACAAAATGGAAAAGACAAAGACTCTGCATTGTAAAGATAATTTTGCTTTGTCAGATTGTGCAGCAAAGTTGTTTTTTCTATTTGGAAAGGCATCCCACTATCTCTATGTCCAATGAGGAAGCTTCACTGAGATTCTCAGTGTGAGTATAAAAGGAAGCTTCTAAGGAATGTGAGACAAAAAAAAGTATGATATTCAGATCGTGCAAAGAAGTGTGTTTTCAGGCATGCAAGTCTGCTTGAATAAAACAGTATCGTGTGTCCAAGATGTTCTTATTCAAGCTGTCCATCTGTCTGTCTTGTAAACAGTGAGTTGAACTTAGTGAGTGTATTCATTATACTAAGTCTAAGTGTGTCTTAGATTAGTTAAACATCTGTTGCATTTGATATCTCAGCTTGAACCATTCCACAGTTCAAGCTTGTTTGTAATTAACAGTTGTTGATAATATACACAAACGTTGAGAAAAGTGTGTTGAATTTTAAATAGTTGTATTCCCCCCCCCCCCCCTTCTACAGCTTAGAGAAACATATTAGGAAAACCTTTTGGGACCTACAACTGGTATCAGAGCAGATAGAGTGTGTGTTATCTCTAGATCCCTCATTCTCCCTATTTCCTCATGGACAACAGTGCTGCCAGCTCTTCCTCTTACTATGACAATAGTTCAATGGCAAAACCTCCCAAGTTCAATCATCAGAACTTCTCTGGTTGGAAGTGCAAAATGATGCTCTACTTAAGAATTTGGATGTACAGCTACCAGAGATAGTAATGGAAGGTCCCTATGTACCAACGTCTGTTACTACTATCACTCCTGCTGCTGAAGGAGCTGTTCCTGAAATAAGGACCTTTGAAAAGGCAAAAGCTCAATGGTCTGATGAAGACAAAAGGTGGGTTTCTCTTGATGCAAAGGCCAGGAACAACCTGGTTATTTCTCTTCCTGACAATGTGTTCAAACAAGTTGAGAAAATGAAGACTGCAAAGGAGATGTGGGATACTTTGTGTACCGTCTATGATGGTCGCACTATCACTCTGGATAACAGGATCAACAATCTTGTTGGACAGTATGAACTCTTCTTTGCAAAGCCAAAGGAGTCTCTCACTTTAACTATAGGGAATTCGTATCGTTTTTCATAAAAACATAAACATTAATAATATTAAATGCACAACGGAAGCCTTTTAAAATCACGAATTCCGTACACATATCATCATGTACACATAAGATAAGTAATCATGAAAGCATTAAAAATCTGTACCTTTGTATTCGTTGACAAGAATACACAAATGAGATGCTCTCGGTATCCACCGGTGATGACACGATCGAGCGGCGCTAGGTATGCAATCAAATACACGCAGAACGGGAAAAACCCACACACCAATATGTGTGTTTGGTACGACTGCATCACCACCCACACAAACACTTTGTGTGTTCCTATTGTAAAATCTCCATCATACATTCACACATATGTCTCACATATATATAGTGGTCGTATATATGTATATTATTAATTTAAGAGTTTTAGTTTTAATCAAACTCTAACATATAATATAATATATATCTTAATAATTATCTTTATTATTTAAACATAATATAATTATCTCTATAGTTATATACCCTTTAAATAATATTAATCTTTTATACATTATATAATAATATATAAATGACTAGATAATTATTTATAATTATCTTTTATTTATTTGTTTATAATTATACATCCAATTATCTAATAATAGATGATAATACTAATTCAAATAAGTGCGTCTTTTATTTAATATCTAATACTAAATAAAAGACTAGATAATTATTTAATTATCATCCAATGACAATTAAATCAATACAATATCTAATATTGCACTTTTAGTCTCCGTACTTTGAGATATAATTAATCGCACATTAATTTAATCTCAATGATCATTTCATGTCATAAACAATATCCAATATCATTTATTCAATAGTTTAATTGCGTATGCTTAGTTGTGGTCAACGGTTTGACCCTCAAGTGTTTTATGAAATCAGCCATGATGCAGTAGTAATGTCATCTTTACACACAATACACTAACATACTCCCACTTGTGTAAAACGACATACTGTCCTGCAGCATGCGCCTAATGGAGGTCATGGCTAGACACTTTAGGCAACCAATGTCATAAAAACTCTGACTCCCATTCGAGCATTCTTGTTTAAACAGCCTTCCAAAAATAAACTTAGGTTATAACCCATGCATCGCGATATTTCAATGTGAATGCTAGGCATGGATTAGATCAACCGTAGCAAACACGATTATGTTTCTGGACTCCCTGATCTCATACTGAACTGAAACAGACAGATTAGAACATATCAGTTCTGTCCGAGCATGGCCATGCATTTCGGTCAGTATCGATCGTCGAGGGGCCCAGAAATACCTCCTCTTAGTTAAAAAAAGGTGCAAATCCCATATTGACTATCTAGGCCTCCAGCACGACTCCCATTGCAACCCACCTCGAACCGTTATGATCACTCAGTTACGGATGATGTTAGGTTAGGCCAAATGTACAGGAGCACCCGCACTAAAGTACGTAGACATCTCAGGTACTAAGGATTACCTTTTTGAGACGACTCATGACTATGATCCACAAAGTGGTCTCAATCGGTTGGTCAATCCAATATTTGTTCGCAACAAATACCTGTGAATTTGGTCTAACGTTTGCTATATTCATCACCCTTGAATATCAACCAAAAACCACAGTAGCCTTTTAATTCTCGTTGTGGTTCCCACGACAACAAGCAACTATGGAATAGTTTTAGAATAACTTCAAATTTATTCTTGGATTTCTAAAACATGCAAAATAGAACGACATTAAAGATATCATGTTGATCTCCTTTATCTCAATAAACACAACATGACTTCCATCAATTTAATGCTACTGTTCCTTTATCAAATGTAACGGTAACACGATCTATCGAAAAATTAATTTCAGGCTTGATCTTAGTGGAGTGTTCTCTAGTTAACTGTCTTAACTTCCATTACCGTTTATTTTTAAAAATTACACTAGTTCATTATTACAACTTCTTTTAATGTTATTCAGACCCATTCTGAATCTCCTTACAAATTTATATCCATTATATTTAAAGGAACTGGTAAACCACTCATAAAGACATCAGGATTAAAATTTAGGAGCTCTAGCAATTCAGATTAATTGCTACTAGTGATACATTTAGGTGTTTGGTCTTGAATCTGACAGTATGCGGTTTATCAATATCTTAACAAGTTATCTTAACTGAATAACATTGTGATCAAAATTTGTGATATGTATCCATAACCACACCTCGTTGTGGTATTCCGTCAAGCTTGCCGATGAGTTTTAAACAAGTCAAAGGTTATTACTTGACTAAGCATCACACAAGTTGTATACATTTCACAAGTAATTTTAATAAATGCAATTATACTTCTTGTCTAAACAAACTTGACTTATCAAGTCTTTAATTGTTTCTGACAAGTGAAGTGAATTAACCTCCATGTAACTCCTTTACATTTAATTCTGTATTTTATCATTTTCATTTATATAATCACGGATGACTATCCAACTCATATAATCTCTTGAACTAACTTACAAGAATTAACAAGTTCAATGAAACTGCATTTGAACACTTGAACAATTTACACAACAACTTAGCTAACCTTTTTAGCTGAATATGACTACTAGCTTGTCCAATCTCTATTGACAAGTTACTATTCAAGTTCCACTTGAATGAATAGTCTATAATCATGGCTTAGTAATCTGAAACAATAAGATTTTCAAGCAACAAATTTTTAAATTCAAAAATTATTTATTTATCCCAAAAATACTTGCAAGAAATTCAACTACAAAATTGTTTTACTACACCATGATAAACTATTGATGACATGAAAAATAGTGTCCAGCAGAGTATTCTCTAAGATATCTCTATGCTCCCACTGAATCTGTCATCTCTTTTCACTTCATTTATTCATTGTAGACATTATGCATAAAACTTTATTCAATTGCGTATCACATATCCAAGAACAAATAGAAGTGAATGATTCAGTTACACGAAGTCTCACCTTGACCGTTTCCAAGTACTTGGGACAATTCCTTTCCCAGTGCCCAGTTTCCTAGCAATCAAAGAATTTGTCATCCTTGTACTTGACTTCTCTGATTCTAGGTTTTAGCTACTTGTTAGCTTTAACCTCCGGCTTGGGAACTTACTTTTCCTTCCGTCCCTTTCCCTATCTTCTCTCCTTAATCATTCCCTCAGCATTCTGGAGCATCTGATGCAACCTATTGATCATCTTCTCCACGCATACTGTAATAAATTACAAATTGCTTAAATCCCTTCAATTAGGAATTGAGAATTAGATATATGGTCATCTCCTGTGTCACGGGATACCCAAGTCTGCTAAGATGATCTAGATAACCTTTCATCTTCAGCACATGGGGTCTACCGGTTGTTCCTTCTGCCATTCTGCAGGAGCTCAGAGCCTTAGTCGTATATGTTTCTCAATCCGAGCCTGTGTCTAGAACATATCCTTTAGCCAACGATACATCTGGTAAGCTGGGACATCCATAAGGTTAGTGTGTAGCTAAGATGTCATGATCGCTAGCATTAGACAGGCAACATCGACCGAGTGCTTCTTGTGGAGATTTCTCTCCTCAACTGTAGCAGTCTCTGCAGGAGCAGGTCCTGGTGCCCTTTCCAGCACATACAACTTTCACTCTGTACTCTGAACATTAATCAGATCTTATTCCCAGTTCAGGAATTGCTTCTTTTGAGCATTCCATTTCCCGAATGGTCCTCAAAGTACCAACTTTGCACTTTTAGGGAGGATTATCAATTACAGGAGGTTGAGGAGGGAGATTGACGTTATCATTGTTGTTGTTACCGCTATTGTCATTGTTATTATTTAAACCGCTTCTACCTCTGCCTCTTTCAACCATCTAAAACAATTTTTCAAAATTTAGTATTTGATTAACCATTAATAGATCAATAACCCAAAATTTAGAGAATGATTTATTAATCCTAAGAACCATTTTACTTATTCATGCACCCAACGGAGGCTGAGCCTACATGAATAAGCTACTCAGGCAGGCAACTTATTACCAATTACAACCCCTTTGCAACTCTTAAATCTTATGAGATTTTCAATTTCTTAAATTGATCAAGTTTAATCTCATCCACACCTTGGGCAACAGTCTTACTGAGGAACCACCACTGACACACACCATATAACAACTGCAAGTCACTGGCCCAAGTCTCACTTAGGATCCGCAATGCTCACATCACAGCTCTCCGAGGTTGCGGCATAAGCACCCAACGAAGGCTGAACCTACTTACGACGACCGGTCACCGTGAGTGCCACTATATGGACGGTGTGTTGTGTCAGATTTTTAATTTGGGTTTTCATAACCAGTCTCTTACCATGAACTAGTGGCCAGTCAAGCTAGTCAGCGGGCGAAATTCTTTCGGTTCTAAACCTCTCAGAAATTACTACAACCACAGCCCGAGCGAGACTGTTCTAGACACCACCTATTCTGGTAAACATACCAGTTAATTGTACCAGTTTTTAAGAATTTCAACTCTTTGATCATATGACATTTTAAAATAAATCTCCGTTTATTTCAAAAACTAATTTCATAAAATGTCTTATCTAACACCTGACAAAATAATTAAAGTTTCCAATTTGAACTTCCTTTTAAATACTTTAAGTTTTCATCAAACATGATTGTAGCTTTGATTTCTTTTATTTATGTACTTTGTCACCACAACCGCGCAAATATAAATAAAGCATAAAGAAATAAAACATACAATCATATGGTGACATAGCCTTGCCGAAACTAAATTGGTTTCCGAGAGCAATACGGACAAACCAATTAGGTCAAAACCTAGGGGACAAAATCAACACACAAGGCAAGAAGGATGAACTCTTTCAGCTCCTACTAGCCTCAGCTTCCGATGATGTCTACGAGCGTCCTAGATGGATGAGCTCCTTCTTAATGGACATCTTCACCAAGATTTTTTATATAATTTAATCTAAATACATTTGCCTATTTTCTAGCCTATTACAAATTACATCATAAAACCCGGGATTCCAATGGCACGCAGGCCTTCCCAAAACTATAACCAATAATAAAAAGGGTTAAGTACCATTTTGACCATCCAACTTTCAGCTTTGTCCCATTTAGCCACTAAACTATTTTTCGTCTTGATTTAGCCACTAAACTTTGTTTAATGTTCTATTTTGGGAAAAATGAATACAACTAATGGCTAAATCGATACAAAATATGATAGTTTAGTGGCCAAATTGGGACAATTTTCAGTGGCTAAATCAGTAAAAGGAAAGTGTAGTGGCTAAATATGTATACAAAAAATAGTCTAGTGGCTAAATCGCGACAAAAAATAGTTTAATGGCCAAATTGAAAAAAATCTAAGAGTGGGATGGTCAAATTAACACTTAACCCTAATAAAAATAGCAAACATTGAGATTAAACAAACAATCATCACAAACAAGGGATCTCAAGGCTCGGCTATGTCACTAACATAAATAAAGCAGTAAATCATATTAATAATCCAGAATTCATTTTCATCTTGCCATGAAAATAGGTCCAAGACCAATTAATCTACCATTAATTGAAGTAATCATGTCCAATATCGTTCTTAAATTAAATACGGTTTGTAAACTCGATATTCAGGAACACTTTTCAAAATTAGAAACTTTTTCCCGAAAAATTCAAATTTAATTCCATCTTTGCATTATCTTTGGATTCATAACTATACTTTTCTTAAAATATTCAATTAACCATTCAAACACCTTTGAAACTTAAACTTACTATTTTAAGAAACTTTTATTAAACAACCTTTAATAATTATAGTTATTATTTTTAAATAATATTGATAAATAATTTAAACTTCTTTTAAGTAATTATCAATTAACTATTATTTAATTGAAAACACCTTTCCATAAATAAATAAACTTTATTTAAAATGTCAATTTTCTAAATGAACAATATTTAACAATAAAATATTTTCATTAAAGGATTTAAGTAAATTGATCATCTTAAATCATACTGAAAAAGATCATTTTTATGGTTTTAAACGATTTCTACCAAAAACGTTAATGTCGAGATAAAATCTCAAAACACTAAACCATGACCGAGAATGAAACTCAAAGTCACGATTTCATCAATTTGAAACTAGAATCCCGAAATTAAACTCTCTTTAATTTTATAATGCATTTTATGGAACTAAATATTAAATGCACAAACTAAATCAAGTTTATAAAGTAAAATTACCATTAATTTTAATTTCAACATTAAAACTTAAGTTTTAACTAAAATCGATTTAATTTAAACGACGTATTACCGGAAAACGGAAACGAACCAACTTAGTTAACCGACTCACTAGGGTTCAAAAACCCATATGAACCGAAAACAAGTAGGGTATTAAACCCTTTGACGACTGAAATTAATTGAATCCATTAATCAACTCACTTTGATTATTTCGATTTTCATATTCCAATTAATCGTTTAACTATCGAATCGAATAATATTTGAACCGATTTGTCAATTTTATAAAACTAATAAAGTCTCCCACTTTAATTTTATAAAACCGAAAACATTACATATATTTTGTCAGAAATGTTTAAATATTAATAACCAAACACTTTTGATTTATTGATTCGATTTCAACGCATTTAATTTAATCATTCGAGTTTAACTGTGAATTAAACGACACGACGGATTAAACCATCCATCACTTCGGCTACCACATCATAACCGAGAGGTCATGAGTCTCAACGCATGGCCGAAATCTCTAGGTTTGATTTCGCGAACCGAAACATTTAATTTTCGACTTTGATCAATTAAACACTTTTAAACAATCAAACATCAACTAAATAAAACTAACTAAGGTTTTAAAATCCCGAGCTCCAAGGAACTCCAAGGTTGGCCGAGAATCACCATGGGGTTTCTAAAACCTTTGGTCGATTTTCTCCAAGCCAAAATCAAAACCCTAAACATTTTAATTATTGATTTCGACCGTTTAAACACTTTTAATTAAAAAAAATCGAAACTTTAAGGACATTGGACATAAATACATGAATAATACTATCAGTATGTTACTTGACCTGGCTCTGATACCACTGTTGGGAATTCGTATCGTTTTTCATAAAAACATACACATTAATCATATTAAATGCACAACGGAAGGCTTTTAAAATCTCGAATTCCGTACACGGATTATCAAGTATACATAAGATAAGTAATCATGAAAGCATTAAAAATCCGTACCCTTATATTCGTTGACAATAATACACAAATGAGATGCTCTCGGTATCCACCGGTGATGACACGATCGAGCGGCGCCAGATATGCAATGAAATACACGAAGAACTGGAAAAACCCACACACCAATGTGTGTGTTTGGTACGGCTGCACCACCACCCACACAAACACTTTGTGTGTTTCTATTGTGAAATCTCCATCATACATTCACACATATGTCTCACATATATATAGTGGCCGTATATATGCATATTATTAATTTAAGAGTTTTAGTTTTAATCAAACTCTAATATAATAATCTAATATATATCTTAAATAATTATGTTTATTATTTAAACCTTATCCAATTATCTCTATAATTATATACCCTTTAAATAATATTAATCTTTTATACATTATCTAATAATGTATAAATGACTAGATAATTATTTATAATTATCTCTTATTTATTTGTTTATAATTATCCATCCAATTATCTAATAATAGATGATAATACTAATGCAAATAAATGCTTCTTTTATTTAATATCTAATACTAAATAAAAGACTAGATAATTATTTAATTATCATCCAATGACAATTAAATCAATACAATATCTAATATTGCACTTTTAGTCCCCGTACTTTGAGATATAATTAATCGCACATTAATTTAATCTCAATGATCATTTCGTGTCATAAACAATATCCAATATCATTTATTCAATAGTTTAATTGCATCTGCTCAGTTGTGCTCATCGGTGTGACCCTCAAGTGTTTTATGAAATCAGCCATGATACAGTAGTAATGTCATCTTTACACACCATACACTAACAGAAACCTATACCAGGCTTACTGCTCTAATCAATTATCTCAAAGATGTTGGGATCACTAAGGACAGTTTAACTCTGCTAAACAAGTTCTTGGATATTCTGCCTGAGGAATGGAATTATTTATCTACTATCCTCAGAAACTCAGGCACCATCAAAATTATGGATCTTGTAAATCTATATGGATCTTTAATAAATGATGAACAACCAAGGCAACAGAAAAGAAATGCCTTGGAGATGTCCAAGAGAGGTGTTGCATTAGTGGCCAGCGTGAGACAACGTGCTGATCAGGTGTGTGATGTGTTCACACAAGTTGATCAATAGGCTGATGATGAAATGTAAGAATTGTCTGAGGAAGAAGACTGTAAAGATCTTACTGAATTTGATGATGAGCAAATGATTGCAATGCTTATCAGAAAATTCAATAAGAAGATGTTTGGTAGAAAAATGCTGCAAAAGAAGTCAGGTGCCATAAAAAAGAAAGCATTTGACAAAACTAAGGTTGAGTGCTTTATAATGTGGCAAAACAGGCCATATAGCTACTGCCTGTGTGTCTAAAGCTATTGGCTCAACATCCAAACCATACAAGACAAATAAGGATGATGGCTACAGGGTTAAGTAGCTAATGGCCATGGCTAAGCTGAGAAAGTTGGAAGACTCAGTGTCTTCCAACAAACAAAAGGGACTCATGGCTGAGACATGTGACTGGGAGGAATCTGATTCATCATCAGATGAAGAAGATAACAATTTTCTGATGGCTAACACTGATGTCCATCAACAAGCAATTTCAAACAAGACCTGGCTGAAGCTGAGGCTCTCAGCAGCTTGGAGAACTGGAACCCAACAATGATGTATAAGGTACAAAATTTTATGGATTACAGTTCTGATGAAAAAGTTAAAGTGTTTGAATATTTACTTGTTGATTTAAAAGCTGCTATTGAGAAGCATAATGCTTTGCTGTCTGAGATCTCCAAGCTAAAAACAGATCTTGAAATAAAAACTAGTAAACTTTAGGACAGCTTCCATAAGTTGGAAACTAAACTTGATGAATTAAAACACATCAATTCCATTTTATGATAAGAAAAGAGAAAAACAGACACAAAGCATGCCAAGCTTCAGAAGATTTTTGATTCCTAGTGCCAATCTACACAGAAAGTCAATCATTGTATCAGTCAACAGATCCTAGCTCAAATCCAAGCCTATCTTGATAAAGCAGCTTCAATTGTTGAGATAAATAATCTGGAAAAAAAACTTATCCACTCTTGGTGAGCTTCCAAGTACTTTCATTCAGAAAGTAAATGGTAAGCTAGTCTATAGGTTTGTCAGGCCTCAACACTGACACCTTGTGTGAAAAAGTTCTAAAAACTGATGATGGAATGTTCTCCATCAAATCAGTCTGCTAAGTGCTCAGCTGGTTCACACAAGCAAAAGAAGGGAAAACAAGTTCAAACTGCAACTTTGGACACTAAACCTGTCAACAAGACAGGTTTTGGATCTAAAGTTGATGGTAAGAAACCTGTTAATTCTTTTAATGCTGAACATTTTGAGAAAAGGTTTTCAAAAGGTAAGCAGCCTGCTATCAACAGGTGTAAGTCTCTTGTTGAAAGTAAATTTGCTGTGATTTCAAATAAGTTTTTAAATCGTATTGGAAACTGGCTATAAATGAATGTAAGTCTTTCAAAACCAAAAGCAGTAATGATGTTGATATGAAACATCCATCACATCTCAGTAAAGTCAAAGGCAAAGCCATTGCTTAACCTGAGAAAGTTGGGAATAAGTTTCCCAAACCTGTGGAAGGACAAACGCCAATCAAACTTCCAACATTTGATCTGTGCCCTCCTAAAAAGAGGAAGGAGGATACAAGTAAAGTTGTTGTTGTTGTGCCCTCTACTCAAACTGTTGATTCTTCTAAAAATAGTAATAAGTTTACTAAGCCTGCTGAGAAGTTCAACAAAAATGTTTCAGAATGTGTTTCTAGAAGTACTTCTTCCAAAAAGTCTAAAAATAGAAAATGCTATAAATGTGGGAAGAAGACACATATGGCCAAAGACTGTCCTGAAACTGAGGACATGAGACCTGCTGACACTGCTAGTTCCAACATTGCAAAAACCAGCAGTGTTGGAAGTAACATGGTCAATGAGGATAGTATCCAAGCTGATACAATCCAAATGGGAAATATTAGTGTTGATCTCACTGGTCCATCAACAAATGTTGATGAACAAGGAGAACTCATCCCTATGATGAGTTCACCTAAAAATAACTAATATTTTCCCATCACACTTTGCAGGTTAAACAACCATCCCAGGTTTGGTACTTGGACATCGGCTACTCAGGCCACATGACAGGTTGCAAGGACTTGCTGAGTGATCTCAGGTCTGAAAAAGGGCCAAAAGACACCTTTGGTGATAATGTTCAGGGATCCACAGAAGAATATGGAACCCTTCAAGCTGGTACTGCTATATTCAAAAGAGTAGCGTATGTGTCTAGGCTAAAACACAATCTTGTTTGCATAAGTCAAGTGTGTGGTGCTGGCTAAAAGGTTACCTTTGATGCGCACCTCGGGTACATATTGGATCCCCAAGGCAAAGTTGTGTTGTGTGCACAAAGGAAGAAAGGGGTATATGTTGTCGACATGAAATCTGCTGATCTCACAACTGAAACCTGCTTTATCTCAAGAAGCAATGCATATCTGAACTGGTTATGGCACAAAAGGCTATCACACCTGAACTTCAAGAATATCAACAAACTCTGTAAGAAAGAGTTGGTAACTGGTTTGCCCTCTATAACCTTTGTTAAGGATAAACTCTACACAGCTTGTGAGAAAGGCAAGAAGAGAAAAACATCTTTTAAATCCAAGCATAATTTTTGTATTGATACTCCTCTCTTCTTAAACCACATGGATTTGTTTGGACCTGTTAGTGTCCCATGTCTAGGAGGTAGAAGATACACTCTAGTAATGATTGATGAGTTCTCCAGGTTTACATGGGTGATCTTTCTAAAGACCAAAGGAGAGGCTGCTAGAGAAATTATTGGATTTATCAAAAAGATGGAAGTGTTGAACTCTACTCAAGTTAAGCAGCTTTTGAAGTGATCATGGTACTGAATTCAGAATCAGTACTCTTGGGGACTTCTGTGAAGAAAGAGGGATCTCACAAAACTTTTCAGCAGTAAGAACTCCACAACAAAATGGAGTTGGTGAAAGGAGAAACAAAACTCTCATTGAAGCTGCCAGAACCATGTTGTGTGCATCAGGTTTACCTACATCATTTTGGGATGAAGACTATGGGCTTGTATATAGGAAGACTCCTATTCTGTGTGATAATACAAGTGCCATAGCTATCTCCAACAATCCAGTGTTTCATTCCAGAACAAACCATATAGAAGTCAGTAACCACTTTATTAGAGATCACATCCAGAAAGGTAATGTGGAGGTAAGTTTTATTTCCACAGGTGAACAGCTTGCAGACATTTTCACCAAACCTCTTGATGAAAACAGGTTTAATTTCCTTGTAAGCAAGATGGACATGTTAAATAAAAGTGACTAAGCGTCATTGATGCTCTAAGTGATCGCATGTTTCAAACTGTTCAAATTTCTCAAAACAGCTTAGACAGAACAGGCTCTGCATAAGCTATACTTATCCAATTTTTTAAAACTTGGATAGCTTGGACGTATAACGGGCTTGACAAAATATGTTTTAACTTCAAACCTTTTCTGTTGTACAAACCTCTAACCTGTTCACTCTCTCAATCTGCCATACAAGACATTGTCTTGTAACCTGATCAGCTGTTGAACAGAAACATGTTCTCATCTAGCTGCACAGGTTGACTGAATAGCTTGGGGATGATCAGTTTATGATAAAACCTACTCATCACAGGTTTGAACAACAACTTAGATCATAAGTTTTAATTACCTTTCTTCATAATTAAGTTACTTAATTTACGTATTTATTTAACTTAATTACCTGCGAATAATGTTTGTTAACGTGTGTTAGTAGTTAAAAAGGTTCAAGTGGTCTGACAACCAATCTGACATGGCAAACCGTTCCGTTTTCCGTTAAAGAACATTTCAAATCAACCGCCCAAATCTTTCTCTCTTCTACTCACTCACATTCAAATCTTGTAAATACGTCCTTTAGTGTTTCATCTTCTTCTTCTTCTTCTATACTGCTTCCATAACTACCTGAAAAACTCTAAATCGACTAAATGTCCAGCATCCTTCATTCCACTACTCTCAAATGGCTCACCAAAACAACCCGCTGCTTCTAGTTAGCGTTGGTGATGATGTTGAAAAACATCCCTCAGTTACCACGATGCTTACTCTGAAACCCACTAACTATATAGCTAACCTAACCATTCCCAAACACTACGTGTGGAAGGGTTACGAAAAAATGGTGGAGTTTCTACAAGTTCACCCCCTGCATTATGCTATGACTGCCTCCCCTGGTGTCCTGTACCATGAGATGGTGTACGAGTTTTGGTACACCTTTGCTTATTATCCATTAACCAAAACCATCAAGGGAAGCATTCTTAATGGGACTCAAACCATTGAGATATCCACTACTCTTCTCAGGGAAGTCCTTCATCTTCCTATTGCTGAAACATACGACAAACCACAGCCTGAGAATGATCAGATAGGCAATGTGCTACACTATCATGGTGTAGCAGAACCCAGAGTTTGAGCCACATTGTTCAGAAGGGATTTATCACCTACCTACAGTTTCCTATTTACCTCGGTGGTGATGTGCTTTAGCAGCAATGTTGGTTCATTTGACCAGCTTAGTAGAGATGAAATCCTCATAGTCCTACAGTTTGTAGATGGGACTACACTAAACATGGCTTGTTGGATTTTCATGAATTTGAGAAACTTGGTACAGCAAGAAACTCGCACTGCTGCTGTCAGATGCCCAAGATTTCTGAGCCTCATCTTCAAACATGTTTGTGGTGAGCATCTCTACAACTCTCAGCCTTTGTTAACTACTGCTGCATTCCCTGTCATTGGGAATAGAGTCTTTTACACTCCAGTTCTTCCAAATGAACCTCCTCTCTCTCTACACCAATGAGAAGGTTACTTGGTTTGGTGGAAGGACCCTCTGATGTGAGGGTGGATCCGGTGGCTGCTCCCAAGAGAAAATCCAAATCCAAGCCCAAGCTGGTAAAAAGGGGCCTGGAATCGACTGAAGCTGAGCCTGTCCGCAAGAAGGCTAAAACAGTTAAGTCTAAGTCTGCCCCATCAGCCTCAGTGGCTGAGGGGGAGCAGACCTCTCACCCCGGTTAATTTGTAGAACCTGAGGCCTCTGTGGCACCTGAGACCATGGAACAGGTTAACCCCCTGTTTCTGACCTAGTCTCACCACCAGTCCAAACACAAATTCCTGCTGCTTCTCCTCAATCCCCCATAATGTCTCAATATTCAAGGAGAAAATCTCTAGCTAGGAAGAACCCATCATCCCAAACCAGCGCCTCTGACCCCTCCCAACAGGAGTCAATCGAAAAAGAAGCAACTCTTGATGCTTCTCCTATTTTGGGAGAAGGTTCAGCACATTTAGAGCACGCTTCAGTCCAAAAAGAGTCAACCCAGAGTCAGCCTAGACCCTCTTGTTCCTCCCAACATGAACCAGTTGTACAAAAGGATACTACCACATCCACTATCTCAGCCTCCCAACAGGCTGAGGATATTGAAAGACAGGAGTCCACTCCATCCACACTGAGTCCACACAGTCTCCACTTCATACTTCTCCTACAGCATCTGAGTCTACACGAGGTGCCAAAGTTGCTGGAACAGACCATCCAGCAGATTAGCCTCAAACTTCTGCTCCTGGTGATGCAGCCGTCGTACACCCAATAGCTGTTGAAGGACCCTCATCTCAAGCTGATGAACCTGAGGGAATGGACCATCCCTCTGGTGAGGCTACTCCCCAAATTCAAATTCCATCATCAGGTTTCACCACTGATGATGTTGAAATGCACATCCCCTCTCCCCATGAATAGGTACCTGCAAACTGAGGGAACCACCACGGGTCTTAATGAAGGTGCTACAACACAAGCAGCATCTGAAAGGCCACCAACTCCTACCACTTCACCTGATGATGCAGATATAACCACTACTGAAGTTCCCTTGACCCTTCCAAGCTGGGCCATCTCACATATGCCCAGGCTATGGAATTACTCTCCAAACTCTCCCTGTCTTCCCCCACAAATCCACAAACCCCTGCCTTTTCCCCATCACATTCACATTCTTCACCCTCTACCCAATCCAAACAATCCACACGAACTCCTCCATCTCCCAAAGTTCTTCCTTTGAAGGATCACCTATCTTTGCTGACCAACAAAGTTGGTTCTTTAGAAATTCAATGACCTCCCTCCCTTCTATCATATCAGACTCTCTGTCTGCTCCGCTTAAGGGGTTCTTTGATTCCTTCAAGACTTCCTTTCCAACCCCTGCTCCCCAAACTGATCAATCCTCTCAGCTGGTTGCACTCACTGCACAGCTGCAAACACTCTTCACTACCCTTTCAACAATTCTTTCTACCCAACAGGACTTTGTGTCCTCCATGGCAGCTATTTCCCAACAGCTGTCAGCTCTCCTTGACACTTGTACAAATACTCTCCTTTCCACTTTGGCCAGCTTGAACACCTTAGTGGTCTCTCTATCAAGTTCTTTGTCATCAAACCTTGATGATATGCAAGATTCTCTTGATTAAATCTTGCACAACTTCAAAGTTTGCTGTTCACAGCTTCTGACAGGGAAGCCATTGCTCAGCTGTCATCTCTTGCTACCTCCCACTCTACCTCTCTTCAAACCTGTGTTACACAACTTTCAGAGGTAAAGGACAAGTTGGCTTTCTTAGTGCACAGCCTTGTTGGTTCCAAACCTGCTGCCAAAACTGCTGCCCAACCTGCTGAATTCGTTTCTTCAGGCAGACCGATTGTTGAAGCCTCTATGCCATCTCCTTCAAAGGGGGAGAAGATATCAGCCTCAAAGACCAAGTCTAAAGGGGAGAAATCTTCATCTCCCTCTAAGGAGAAATTAGCATCAGTGGGACAAGCAGCAGGTGTCTCCCAAACAGGTCCTACTGTCGATGTCTCCAAGTCAATTGAAGCTGCTCAGCCTACTCAAGCTAGACCTCCAAACCCTGCACCATCTCAGGGGGAGGTATCCATTCCTGGGGATAGGCCAAGCAGAAGGAGACATCTAATATTAGAGCAAACTGAAGAAGAATAGGAAGAGGAACCTGAAGCAGTCATAACCACAACAGCCAAAGGAAAGAGGAAAGCCTCAGCGGACCCTGACTATATCAAAGCTGCTCAACTAAAATTTGATAAGCCTCGGGCTAAAGAAATGGGTCTTCCTATTGAGACTTATTATAAATTCAAAGAAGAGCAGATTCGATCCATTGAAAGGCTAAAGAGAGAAGAATCCTCTGCTAAAGCTGCAAAGGCCTTTGCATACAAGGAGGCAAGAAATGCTAAAATGCCTTCATTGGATATCCAAAGGAAACTGCTAGAGGCTGCCTATGAGTCAGTGGCTGAGAAAGAAGGAGAGAAAGAACATGGTGCTCAGGTCTTTGTGATCAAGTCTAAGCCAGCATCCTCCTCTGCAAGAGCCCAAATACACTTTGACAACTTGGCAAGGAAGAAATTCTTTGATGTTGCCAACAGAAGGCTTGCCAATTTTCAAAGTTGTTCCCATTTCAAAGAAAGACAAACAGTGGAAGCTTCAAATAACCAGAATAGGTGCTGAAGGTCCAAAATTGGAAGCATATGAACACACTGATGTTGCTCAAATGGGGTACAGAGAATGGGTGGAATTGGCAGTTGCCCTGAGTCAGTCAAAGTCTGAACTGCTAAGACTATCAGGGCAGATGTCAAAACATTAAACGAAAGAGTTAAGAATCTTGGCCTGATTACAGAAGAACAAATCAAGGGTACCTCAATGGTTGAACCCAAGATTAAGGCTAGAAGAAGGAGGAATGATACTGAGCTAAAAGAACTCCTAATAATGATTGATCAAGCTGATGTAGCTGTTGAGCTCAAAGGAGTATATCACAGCCTGCCCAGAGGAGTGGAACCTGAGGAACACAAGCTAATAGAGGAACCTGAGCTTGGAGTATTTTTTGTAGATCCCCTATGAATGAAAAAGTGTTTCCAGAGAGCATCAGATTTGAATAAGGTTGGTCTTAAGCAGCTCATTGCTTTTAGACTTGCCAACTCCTTCAAACAATCTGCAAGATGGAGAGCAGCTATCCGGGAACAGCTCAAAGGGTTCCATGAGAGAGGAGAGCTTCAACATCCTAACTTCATGTTCCTCAGAAATGAAATGGAGGAAATTGAAGAAACCAGGGAGCAGTTCGAACAAATGTTCGAAGAAGAACTACAACAGCTTAGAGGTCCATCTGCTACTGAGTAGATGAAGAATGGAAGCTGTCCATAAGTTGGACCGACTTACCATTATTTGTTCCCATTATCAACAGTCCAAAATTGTTGAAACTGTTCCTTGTACATATGTTGTACTTTACTACATTTGTTGTAATTTTTCTTATTACATCAGTTGTAATCTACTTTAGAACATTAGTTGTACTCTTGTAAGAACATGTGTTGTTTGTAATCAAAATCAATATATATAAATTGATCTTATACTTTACTTTATTGTTGTACTTTCATTTCAACAAAGTGTACTATAAAAATATATAATGATTATTGATAGAATCAGCTTAGACTGATTATTGCAAATAGGGGGAGATTGTTAGGCACAAAAAGGCCTCAGTCAAACCTGTTCTACATCTTAGGGGGAGATTCTTAATCAAACCTGTTTAATGCACTTAAAGGTATTGCCTTATTGAAACCGGATAACTGATTTGGAATATTAGTCGAAGTTGACTACCATGTTGCATTTGTTGCAACTAAGGCAGATTGCGCAAGCTGTTCTATTCTGTTGAACAGGCTGGACATAAACTGTCTACGCTAATCTATCCTATTGAGCAGCTTTGATAAATTCTAAGTGTTCTGTTCTTTGTGGACAGAACCTGTTCTTTGTGAATAGGCTTAACACTTTATGGAATATGATTCCATGTCCTCATGTATTGTTTTGGACTACAAGCTCAGTTTACAAAGTCGAAGGCAAAGTGGAAAACAGAAGCTGCAAAAGACTGCCTACGCTGTTCTGTTACATGAAGACAAAGTGGATATTTTAAATGGGTGACAGACCATTTCTTATATCAAAATGGCCATAACAGAAGATGAAAGGTTCAAAGTTGACATTCCTCTTTTAGTTAAAGCCTTCTACAACAGAGACAAAAAGGAAAAGACAAAGATTCTGCAATGTAAAGACAATTCTGCTTTGTCAGAACGTGCAGAAAAGTTGTTTGGTCTTTTTGGAAAGACATCCCACTATCTCTATGTCCAATGAGGAAGCTTCACTGAGATTCTCAGTGAGAGTATAAAAGGAAACTTCTAAGGAATGTGATACAAAAAAATAGTGTGATATTCAGATCGTGCAAAGAAGTGTGTTTTCATGCATGCGAATCTGCTTGAATAAAACAGTAACGTGTGTCCAAGCTGTTCTTATTCAAGCTTTCCATCTGTCTGTCTTGTAAATAGTGAGTTCATCTTAGTGAGTGTATTCATTGTTGGTACATCCGGTGTAACGACAGTAGTCTAGTTTTGTTATTGATATCATGATTGTGTATGATGTTTACATTTGCATGTTAAGTTCTATACTATCATATTAAGTTCTAGAATAAGTTCTAGTATAAGTTCTAGAATAAGTTCTGGAATAACTTCTAGATTAAGTTCAAAGATAAGTTCTAGAATACGTTCAAAGATAAGTTCTAGAACAAGTTCAAAGATAGGTTCTAGAATAAGTTCAAAGATAAGTTCAAGAACAAGTTCAAAGATAAGTTCAAGAACAAGTTCAAAGATAAGTTCTAGAAGAAGTTCAAAGATAAGTTCAAGAACAAGTTCAAAGATAAGTTCAAGAACAAGTTCAAAGGATAAGTTCATGAGGAGCGTCTTCACAAACTTATGAGAATAAGTTCGTGGAGGAGCGTCTACACGAACTTATCGACTATATATTGAACTTATCATTGTGAATTCAGCATTCTTTGACGGCTTAGAGGTTCTATCGAACTTGAGAGAAAACAGAGCATCCGGGTAAAGAGACTTTTGCAGAAATTAGCGTTCAGAGCTCGTATAGTGCACGTACGAAATTGTGAGATTTTAGAGAGTCGTTTCAAAGAAATACACCTGTCAGGTCGTTCATAGTAACGTCTATCATTGTGTTTGTCTCCGGGTTTCCGTGTGTGTGATCGATCCGTTAAACCCCTAATGAGGATTTCGCACTCGTTCGAAGGTGTCGCGTCAAGATCAGATCCGTAGGTAGGTGAGCTTACAAGTGGTATCAGAGCCAAAAAGAGTGTTCATCGTGTTCTTCGTGTTCATACAAAAATTCTTGGTTTCTTGACGTTCTTACCGAAAAAATCATGTTTTTCTTAGTTTTCTGAGTTCTACAAGCAAGGTAACGGTGAAAAATTCACATTAGTTCAAATTTTTTAGTCGAGATCAGTGTTTTTAATCTTAAAAACATTGGTTTAATCTGAAATTTTGAAAAAATCACATTTTTGGCCGTTTCTCGAACTTGTGACGCTCGAACTTAAGGGGGGTATTAGGGTTCATTCGAACTTGTCAGAATACGCTCCTCTCAAAGTTGTTTTAGGGCTTCATTCGAATTTAACTGGATATTTGAAGTTGTCAGATTCGAACTTGTCAGAAGTTTATGGTTCCTTCGAATTTGCCAGAGGTTCGAATTTGTCAGAATTTCTAGTGTTTTCTCGAACTTCATTCATTTGAACTTGTTGAGTTCAAACTTAAGTCAATTCGAAGTTAATTTTCAATCGAATTTAAATTTACATTATTCGAACTTGCATAAGTTTGAAGGGTTTATTTAAAATTAATTTTTAAATTAAATTGTTTAAGTTCGAAAACAAAAAGTTTAGAAAGAATGTTGAGTTTGCAAAAATTTATAGAAATGGACCACGAGGTCGGCAAAACAAATTCTCCACCTATGCATATGAAGATTGAATATTATTATTGGTGGAAAGATAAGTTTGCAGACTTTGCTCGTTTTAACGATATGTGTATGTGGATATGATGAAGGGTATATTCCCCCTACACAAGAGCTCGAGGGCAGAAGAAGGTTCTTTCCTATCAACAAATGAAGGATGAGGACAAGAAAATTTATGAAGCCGAAAATCGAGCTCTATAATCAATTAAAATGGCATTACCTTTGGATATTCTACATACGTTTAAACATCACTGAACTTCTAAAGAGCTCTGAGAAGCTCTAGAGAAGAGGTATGAGGGAAATTCACGGGTGAGGAAGGGGAGAACTGAGTTGTTAAAACAACAATTTGCGATCTTTAAAGGTCTGAACAACGAGAACTTGGATGAGATTTTCACAAGGTTCTATCATCTGTTAACCGAGCTTGATAACCACAGGGTTAAGTATCAAGAATCAGAAAAGATCGAGAAACTTCTAGATGCGTTACCATCAAAGTAAGAAATGTACACTGCTTTGATAAAGCATGATGAAGAGAAACTAGAAACCCTCACTCTGGAAGAAGTTATTGGAGTTCTGAGGGCTTATAACTTCAAGATACAGAAGAAGGAGATGGAGTATGATCTGGTACAAGATGCTGAGATGTACTTTGGTAAATCTAAACCATCTAATTCTAGTGTACCTAAGTCTGAAGACATAGCATTTTATTCTGGAGAACAAGAGGGCATACCAAGAGAAGCAGGAGAATCTTATGGTAGGGCCTTTCTGGGTTTCTCAAATCCGGATGATCTGCCGAAAACATCTACTTCAGGATCATCATCTCATGGATACACAAACATGCCAATTAGTGCTAAAACTGCAGAGGAGCAACTGAAGCTTCTAGCATCATTTGTAGCAGCTTATGAGAATTGTATTCAACAAAAATAAACGATCCAGCTATATGGGAAGAAGATTATGATCAGGTGGATCCGGATGACTTGGAGCAAATGGACCTACAATGGCAATTGGTTATGGTCACACAGAGATTGAAGAGGTTCATGAAAAGAACAGGAATAAATCTAAGTTTGAACAATGTAGGATTCGATAAGTCAAAAGTCGGTGTTATAACTGTCAGAAGTTGGGACACTTTGCGAGAGAATGTCAAAGACCCAAGATGGATAATCATCAGAACTCAGGACGTCAGTATTCAACCAGTTCTAGGAATCAGATATCAGGGAATCAGGGTTCAGTGGCTGGTTTACTTACGAATGTAGCGTCTAACAAACAGTTGGATGGAACATATGATTCGAATACACATCTAGAGGCAAACACTAGGGCTTTCATGGTCGAAGTGATAGAAACGGATATGGGAGTAGAAGAGGAAAAGAAAGAGGATACCCAACAGTCTGATTGAGACCCTTTGGTGCTAGAGATTACTGAGGAGCTGACTACTTTGGAGTTTGCCGCTCCAATGGCCAACATCGAATCTGGTCGGAAAATGGTAACTCTGAACTTTTCTACTTTTCATGATTTATGTGATTTATGTACTACTTTGAATGATAAATTGAATAAATTACTAGAAACACACTCATCTATGACTTCTCAAATTCAATTGTTAAAATAAGATAATGCTAATTTATTAGACATTAAGAAAGATCTTCAGGCCAAACTAAGAAATGATGCTCAAGATTTGATAATTCTAAATGACAAACTTGTTAAACAAAGTGTCAGGAATGAACTAATTTATGAGCATGTAGAGTCACTGACCAAAGAGATCTCTCTTAAAGATATGAAATTAGCTGAGTCTAGGGCTAAGGTTGCTGAGGCAAATAGCAACCATGTACCTACCCCTCAGGATAAGACAAAGGATACGGTTAAATCAGAGGTAGTCAAGGTATCTGAGTCTTTTAAAGTATCTTCAACTACTCCTCAGGTTAGGAAAATGGTACAGTGTGTGCAGTGTAGTTGTAAGCCAAAACTAGAAGAAGATACGACTGTAAGTAATAATAACAAAAGGGAGTTAAACTAAGTTGTTGATACAAACAATCAGGGCATTAGTAAGACACCTAGGTCAAAGAGTGTCTATAAGAAATCTATTGACAAGATGTCATGCTTTAAGTGTCATGAGAAAGGACATGTTGCTTCAGGTTGTCCTTACAAAAAGTAAGAGTCTTCACTAAACATAGGGAAAAAAGAGCAGCAAACCTTAAAAACAATGCCTAGTGATACGAGCTGGAGTAGTTCTCAAATTTCTGAGAATAACTCAATTGTGATGTCACGTCTAGGTAGTGGACAACCACCGGTGTCTCTCAGACAAAATGATGTACTTAAGAATAATTCACCGAATAGATCCCCTAGTCAATCAATGTTTGGCCCCCAATCCTTCATTAGGAATAATACACCTAAGAGGAGTCACACTCTAGTTAGGTCTAATTCTCCTAATAGACATAAGACACCAGGTAGAGCCTAAAAATATCTAACTGAGATGTATTATAACAGAAATTATTCAAGGGCTAAACAGCAAAGACCTACCCAAAGGCAGAGAGTGGATGTTATTAACTTGAATCCACACCTATTCTTGATCAAAAGCCCTAGTCACCTGAAAGGAGAGATGGGTATTGGAAAGAATTCACATTTGTGGATGAGAACGGTATTACCAAGTCAGTCATGGTTTGGGTTCCCCGTGATAACTAACTTGTCTTGTTTAGTGTGCAGGAGTTAGCTACAGGTCCAAACAACAAATGGTTTGACGATAGTGGTGGCTCTTAACACAGGACAGGGGTACGAAGGGCTAAACAGCAGGCATGCTGTTTGGGTCCTTAGACCAAGTTGAGGACTCTTACGGGAAAAGGGTAAAGTGTGGTAATTGATATAACAATGTTGGTAATAACAACTATGCGTATCTTTTCGCAAAAGCATTTGATAAATCACGTTTTGAGTTGTTAGTCCAACTTAATGGAATGTGTAATCTGGAGTAATCTGACCTTAGTAGATTTTTCATTCTTTTTAAAGGTTTGAAGTTTTTAGTTTATCTTATTAGTTGCTTTACTTAAAAGTGAAAATAAAAAGAAAAAAGAGAGAAAACCATAAAAAAATTCAAAAAAAAAAAAAGAGAGAGAGAGAATATTAGAAATGAGAGAAGTCTAAGAGTCTTAGGTACAAAGTGACGAAATTTAGCACAGTCTAACAAACTCTAAGGGTTAAGCTTTCACACATAATGTACCATAAAATCTAAGTGATATACATATTCTTGTCTGATGTGTTGGTAGGCATAATACATGAAGTAAATCCTAACAGCTAATAAAATAATCAAGAAAATGTCATATGTGTAACTAACTTAGATGTATGGCCAAAAGGTCTTAATTTCTATGTTAGAGACATATAGACAATGATTATGAATGAGGTATGCAAATTTATCTGGGGGATGTATAGCAACATCAAAATACATCTTAAACAAAGAAAGTAAAAGGTTTTGAAAAGTAAAGGAAGTCAAAACAAGTCGCTTTGTTGTACGTGAGTACAGACCTGTCACCGCTGTTTTGACTTAAACTAGCAAGATAAGTCGCTTTGTTGTACATGAGTACAGACCTGTCACCGCTGTCTTGCTAACATAAGAGGAACTCTAAGCCAAACTAAGACACTTTGTTGTATGTAAATACAGAACTGTGTCCGCCGTTTGCCTTTTAAAGAAAATTTGCAAATACCAAAAAGTCATAATCATTGTGTGTCTGCCTTGATCATAGAAGTATGTCTAAGTATGGGACACGTAAGGTAGTTTCTTGATAAATAAAAAGTCCAAAGGAATTTCCAAAGTGTTGAATGTTTAAAAGAAAAAACATACCAACAATCACCTTGAAGTGTATATCACAACAAACAATCAAAGGAATAAAAATTTCCTGAAGTGTGAAAGTGAAATACTGAAAGTGCATTTTAAAACTGCTATCTGATTGAACCTTCTTTGACTATCTCACAAAAATATTCTGTTAGTGTATTTTTATCTTTAAATTATTTTTAAATTAATTTAAATTAATTTCATTCTATTCTATTTTATTTTAATTTTAATTTATTCTAGCTTAGATAATCTTGATTTTAACAAATAGGAATAATGTCAAAGTTACTAGGATGCATTCCTAGTTGGAAAAATAAAATTTGCATGATAATCAGTTGCTAAAAGTGAAGGGTTCCGGGATAAGTTGAAAAAGTTGAAAATCGTTCAATGTTTTTCAAAACTTAGGATTTTGTGACTGTTTAACGAAGATAACGACTGTTTCTCTGCAACCTAATTCTAGTATTTGGTTTACCTTCTAAACCGTCAAAGAATGTACGTAAGGAGAGTTTCATTGAACTTTTATCGTTGAATAATGGATTCTAATGTCCGGCTAACATATTATGACTTTTTTCATGTGTTGATTAAGTCTATACAGTGTTAGAATTGGAGTTTTAACAGAAGTACAGATTCTTCAGCTGACAAAGGCGATTCGTGAACTTCAACATCTCAATGCCGAGTTGCATCAAACAGAGACTGATCAGCAGCAGATTGCAAATCTGGAGGCTATACTGGAGGAGTTGTTGAAAGATCGTCCATCTCAGGGGGAGAAATTGTACAGAAGTCAAAGAAGATGGCCAAATAATATGGCCCGAACAGTGAGCAGGCAGATCTTTCAAAACAATAACTTGCTCAGCTTGCTGATCCTCAGGGGGAGTCAGTATTCATAGCCGCTGACAAGGGAAAAGAGAAGGATTCAGAGTCGACCGAAGTAACTGAAGATAAGGTCTAAGCAGAGGATTGTCAGGGTTGGATGAAGAAGAAATGAGGTTCGACTTCGAATATGACTTAGAACATGAGGATCTTGAGTAATGAGCGTTTACTCTTAAAGATATACCTGATTGGAAGTCACTCGATGAAGGTGTTATGAATGAAGATCAGAATGTGATAGATCTAGAGATGCCGAAATCTGCACTAAATGATGAATCAGATTATGAAGTGTGAAGTAAATTAATTTAGCTTGGAAGGACCTTATAAATCTAGGAAGACGATTCTTATGCTGAGTTGTTTGCAAAAACTATCAGAAGGGAGGGTCGTTCTGGAAGATTTGAAAGGTTAATCTAAGAGTTGGTAGAAGAGCTGTGGTTCAAATAAGAATAAATCTGTTGGTACACCCTGTGTGACGATAGCAGTCTAAGTGATCGAACATTTTGGTTTAAGTAATATTCAAAGTATTGAGAATTAACGAGTGCTTGATATATATGTTTATATATGTTTGACAGTTATTGATTGTATGTTTTAACTTGATGTAACGTATTACAAGAAGTTCAAACATATAGATCAAAGATAAAATCAAACATAAGTTAAAAACATAAGTTTCATATACAAGTTAGTCAGATTCGAATTCTATAAGGATTGGCATTCGAATCCATGTCAGATTCAAATTTGATCCTAGTTAGATTCGAATGTGTTATGAGGCACATTCGAGAGTGTCAGTGAGGACAAACTCGAATGGGCTTTGGGCCGGATTCGAGTTTGGCCTATGACAGACTCGAATTAGCCTCTATAATTAGGGATAGACTCGAAATATTATCAGACTTTTTGCAGAATTCGAGAGTGATTAAGCAAAGAGCGATTTCGAGTTTATCATCAGTGTTAGTGTCGTTTCGGAGAGAATCAGTTCGTAGGTGCGTCCGTTGTAGTTCGTGCAGCTTACTGATAGTCTCCGTGTTTCTGGTGAGTGTTGTTACCGTCCACCCGTTAACGAGGATTCCGCACTCGTTGATGGTTCCGCGTCTAGATAGATCTGTGTTAGGTAGACCTTACAAGTGGTATCAGAGCCTACGGGGTGTTCTTGGTGTTCTTCGTGTTCATCTAGATATATCCTAGGTTTCTTGACGCTTTTGGACGGTTTTTCTCTCCAATTCGTGTTTTTCGTGTTCTTCGAGCTTAGCAAATTGTCATCCGGGAAATACTTCGTGTTTTTCACGTTTTTGATCGAACTCATTATTTTTCGTTGAAAAATATTGATTTAATCTGCAAAACGTAAAGAAATCGAAGTGTTAGCCGTTTTTCGAGTTTGCGGCGCTCGAATCTATTAGGAGTAATTAGGGTTTCACTTAGTCTCGAGTCTAACCAAATCCGCTCCATTCGAGTTTGATACAGAGTGTTTTCGAATCTAATTCGAGTTTGTGCTAAAGTCGATTAGGGTCTCGAGTCTGCTGACATTCGAGTTTGCTTCAAGTTTAGTCTAGAGTCGAATAGTGCTTCGAAACTGCTGAGTATTCGAGTTTGCTTGACCTTCGAGTTTAGTGACTTTCGAATCTGTCATCATCTTTGAATTTAATTGAAATATCAAACTTAATCGAATTTAATCCCAAACAGATTTAAAATTAATTATATTCGAATCTAACTAAAGTCGAAATAATTAATTTAACTTAGTTTTGAATTAAATTTATTAAGTTCAATTCAATTACTTTTGATAAGATGTCAAATCTTCAAAAGTTTCTAGAAATGGATCATGAGGTCGGGAAGGCAAACACTCCGCCTAAGCTGATGAAACTCGAGGATTACTATTGGTGGAAAGATCGGTTTGCCGATTTTGTGCGTTTCAACGATATGCGCATGTGGGTATGTATTGACGAAGGATACATTCCACCTATCTCAGAAGTCGAAGGCCGTCAGAGAGTCTTATCATATCAGATGATGAAAGAAGATGATAAGAAACTTTATGAAGCCGAGAACAGAGCTTTCTCGATTATTCGAATGGCTTTGCCTCAGGATATATACTACACACATTTCAGACTCAAAAGACTTCGAAGGAACTTTGGGAGTCGCTAGAAAAGAGGTGCGAGGGTAATCCGAGGGTTCGAAGGAAGTGCATGGAGCTATTGAAACAACAGTTTGCTATTTTCAAGTCTTTGAAGGATGAACAGCTGGATGATACCATCACCCGCTTCTATCATCTGTTGACAGAGCATGAAAGTCACGGGATTGAGTATAATGACACTGAGAAGAACAATAAGCTTCTTGATGCCTTACCAGCCAAATGGGCGATGTATGTGGCAATGGTAAAGCTTAATGAGGACAAGTATTATACCCAATCATTGGAGGATATAGTGGGAACGTTGCGAGCTTATCATTTCGAGCTACTGAAGGCCGAAACGGATTACGAACAAGTCCAGAATCCAGCGATGTATTTGGGAAAATCAACAAAACCTTCAGCGACAGCTGATCTGAAGACTGCTACAGCGTTTTTCACCAGAGAAACGTCATCACCAGCAGAGACTGATGACACACTGAACAGAGCGTTCTTAGGATTAGGAAGATCGGAAGAACAGCAACCTCAAGCAACTCAAGCTTCAACATCTCAGGGCTACTCTAAGATGCCCATGAGCGCAAAATCAGCGGAAGAACATTTGAACTTGCTTGCTACATTTGTGGCCGCATACGGGAACTGCATTCAGGGGAAGATAAACGATCCTGCTCTCTGGGATGAAGACTATGATCAGGTCGACCCTGACGATCTTGAGGAGATGGACCTTAAATGGCAACTGGCCATGGTAACCCAACGGGTTAAAAGATTCATCAAACGAACTGGGAGGAATCTGACTATGAATAATAAGGGAATTGGATTTGATAAGTCCAAGGTCAAGTGCTACAATTGTCAAGGTCTGGGACACTTCGCCAGAGAATGTCAGAGACCGAAGGTAGATACATACCAAGGGAAGAATCAGCATCATGGACAGTTTCAGAATCAGTCCCAACAATGATACCTTCCGAGTTCATCTGCCGGTCAAGCCAATCTAGCTGGTCTACTATCAAATGTCACATCAGACAGACAGCTGGATGGTACCTACGACTGGAGCTCACATCCGGAATCAAATGCTCGGGCTTTTATGGCTGAAGTCATGGAGAATGGATGTGAAGGGGAAGAGCAGACCACAAGGGACAGCAGTCCGATGTGGGTGGAGAAGACGAATGATCAGACGCTTCTGGAGTTTGCCGCTCAAATGGCCAACGTGGAATCCGATAACACAAAGGTTAGTCTGAATTACTCTCTTTTTCATGAATTATGCTTGTTATGTGTTACTTCTAACGATAGGTTGAATCTAGTCTTAGAATCACATAAAACCATAACTGCTCAAAATGAGTCTTTAAAAGCTGATAACGCTAGCCTAAATGACATTAAGCAAGATCTTAAGGACAAGCTTAAAGCTGATGCTAAAGATGTCATAGTTCTAAAAGACAAGCTAAGTGAGCAATGTGTTAGATTAGAACTAATGTATGAGCATGTAGAGGCCTTGACCAAAGATCTTAAGACAAAAGAAGTAGAGCTAGCTGAAACTAAGGTGAAGGTAGCCGAGGCGAATAGTAAGCTAGAGAAGTTTAGGAATTCAAGCCTGAACCTAGGGAAAGTTTTAGATGCTCAACGCTAATCTAAAAAGCCTGTAGGTCTAGGATTTCATGAAATTCCTCCTCCTTTTAATGCAAACTACGTGCCTCAACCTCAGGAGAAAACTGATAAATCAGTAGACTTAGAGGACATACCTACACCTATATTTGAGCCTGTAAAAGAATATACACCTAAGGCGACTGATACAACCGTCAAGGTTAAGAAAGTCAAATTTGTGTCTTCGTCCAGTGAAACACCTGCAGGAAAACATAAAATTGATTTTAATGATCAGGACGATGAACCAGTCGCAATAGATGTTCAAAAGGACCAAGACACTAGTGAGACACCTAAGTCTAAGGGCACACACAAGAAGTCCAAAGATAAGATGTCCTACTTTAGATGTCATGAAAAGGGGCATGTTGCTTCTAAATGTCCGCTTAGGAAAACCGAAGTTACACCTAAGACAGGGAAGCCAACACCAGTTAAGCCCTCAACAAATGTGGCGAGCACTAGTAGTTCTCAGAGTACCGAGAAAACTGTGCAGGCCGCACCAAAACAAGTTGTGAAACAAACACCGGTAAAGGTTGGACCAAAAGAAGTGGTTAGGACAAATTCACCGAATAGAGTCGTAAATCAATCTAGGTCTGGACCTCAACAACAATATAGGAACACAACACCTAGCAGAGCATACACTCCGGTTAGGTCACACACACCTATTAGGCATCACACACCGGTAAGAGCTCAGGGATCACAATCTGAAATGCAATATAATCGGAATTATTCAAGAGCTCCACAACAAATGCCTACTCAAAGGCAGAGAGTGAATTTAATTCACTCGGCACCACAACAAACTCCTGTTCAACGACCCAAGTCACCTGAAAGGCGAGATGGGTATTTGAAAGAGTTTAACTATGTGGACGAGAATGGTATAACCAAGTCAGTTATGGCTTGGGTTCCCCGTGATAACTAACCTATTTTCTTTCTTGTGCAGGAGATTACCACAGGTCCAAACAACGAATGGTTCGTCGACAGTGGATGCTCCAGGCACATGACAAGGGAAAGAAGTCTCCTTACAGACTTCAAGGGTGGGAATCGGGGATTTGTATCATTCGCGGGAAATATAGGAGGAAACATCACGGGTACCGGAGTGGTCACTAATGGGACGATCAAGTTGGACCAAGTTTATCACGTTGATAAACTGGTCCACAATCTCATTAGTGTATCTCAAATCTGTGACAAGAAGAATTCAGTGTTGTTCACTGACACTGAAGCGTTAGTGCTAAAACCGGGATTCAAGATTCCTGAAGAATGGGTATTGATGCGGGCACCAAGGAAGAATGACTTGTACATGCTTGATATGAACAAGCCGGAGACTTCGATGGGGCCAATTTGTTTATTATCCAAAGTTTCGGAGACGGAATCAGTGTTGTGGCACAGACGCATGGCTCACTTGCACCTAAAAAAAATGAACTACATGACGAAAAATGGGTTGGTGCAAGGTGTGCCTATGAAGAGCTTTCAGTTCGAGGACAAGTGTCTACCATGCAAGAAGGGCAAACAACATAAGAAGACACACAAGTCCAAGACTCAGAATTCCATAACCTCTACATTCGATTTGTTGCATATGGATCTCTTCGGACCAATCAACAAAAGGAGTATAGGAGGTAGTTGGTATTGTTTGGTTATCACTGGCGATTACTCACGATTTTCTTGGGTTTTCTTTCTAGGTACAAAGGACGAGACAGCTTCCAAGCCCATCGGGTTCTTAGACCAAGTGGAGAATTCCTATGGAACACGGGTTAAAAGGATACGTAGTGATAATGGAACTGAGTTCAAAAACACTATAATTGGTGTATATTGCCTCTCAAAGGGCATAGTGCATCAATTTAGTGCACCATATGAGCCTCAACAAAATGGGGTGGCCGAACGTAAAAACAGGACATTGATTGAGACAGCTAGGACTATGCTTTCGGATTCAAAGCTTCCTACCATGTTTTGGGGGGAGGCAGTGAATACCGCATGTCATATTTTAAACCGAGTCCTAACTGTCAAATCTTTGAACAAAACCTATTATGAAATTTTGAATAAACGGCCACCTAATATAACTGGCTTCGAACCGTTTGGGGTACCATGTACTTTACTGCGAACAAAACATCAACTTAAGTTTGGTGAAAAGGCTGACGAAGGATACTTCCTAGGTTATGTGCCGAACTCACCAAACAAACGGGTTTTAACAAAACAAATGGTACATTAGAGATTGTGTATAACATTGAAGTTACAAGTTATACACATGAACCCCAAACAGGTCCGGAATGGATATTTGACTATGATAAATTATTTGAGTCATTTAACATTCCTTTGGATTAAATGCAGGTACAATCGAAAAGGACATGGCGACGTTGCATTTGAATGACGAAGGTCATACATTTCCGAGGACTACATTTCAATCCACATCCGAGCCTACTGCGACTGAAGATGGATCTCCAGAAGTTACTAATCCAGAGGCACCTTCAACTGAGAATCAGACTCAGACAACAAATTCCAACTCTGAGGAAAATGTCCACGAGGAGGAAAATGTGGAATCTGAGGCTGTTCCCCCATTAGGTGAAATAGGATCTAACTTAGGAGATAATCTGAGAGTTGACGAGATAGAGACCTCTAGGATCAACAAGAACCATCCTATAGAAAGCATCATAGGAAATCCTAATGAGGGTGTGAGGACTAGGAGTAGTTTAAATAACAACACTGTGTTGTTGTCGATGATAAATGACTCCGAGGCATATCATACCTGTCTCTATTCTTGTTTCATTTCACAAGTAGAGCCTAAGAATGTGCAAATGGCACTTAAGGATAACTCCTAGGTTGAAGCGATGCAGGAAGAACTCTCGCAGTTTAGGAAACTAGAAGTTTGGGAGTTAGTTCCATTACCTCGAGGGGAAATTGCCATAGGAACCAAATGGGTTTTTAAGTGCAAAAGAGACGATCGGGGTATAGTCACTCGCAATAAGGCTAGGTTAGTTGTAAAGGGTTTCAACCAAGAGGAGGGAATCGATTACAATGACGTGTTTGCGCCAGTAGCTAGGCTAGAAGCCATTAGGTTGTTTCTAGCTTTTGCCTCCTTCAAGGGCTTTAAGGTCTATCAACTAGATGTGAAGAGTGCTTTCCTATATGGGAAAGTGAAGGAGCTGGTGTATGTAGAACAGCCGCCCGGATTTACAGATCCAAAATATCCTGATAGAGTATATCGTTTAGATAAGGCTCTATATGGATTGCATCAAGCACCAAGGGCGTGGTACGAGACTCTATCCAACCATTTATTAGAGAACGGGTTTGAACGGGGTAGGATAGATAGTACGCTGTTCGTTAAGAGGAAGGGAGAACATTTCATCTTGGTACAAGTGTACGTAGATCATATCATTTTTGGATCATCAGACGAACAAATGTGCAAAGATTTCGAGAAGGTGATGAAGTCGAAATTTGAGATGAGTGCAATGGAAGAGTTAAATTTCTTTTTGGGGTTACAAGTTGACCAGAAGAAGGATGGTATGTTTATCCATCAGACGAAGTATGTCTATGACATATTGGAACGCTTCGGGATGGAAGGAACGAAACTGACTGCCCATTTCAGCACGCCGATTCAAGTGAATCACAATCTCGGACCGGGTACTGAAAGTGATGCCGATGTGGATCCGACGTTATATCGGGCCATGATTGGATCACTTATGTATTTAACTGCTTCAAAACCTGACATCATGTTTGCTGTGTGTATTTGTGCTAGGTTTCAAGCTAATCCGAAGGAGATGCACATGAAAGCTGTGAAGCGGATTCTACGATACCTCAAGTCGAAACCGAAGCTGGGACTTTGGTATCACGCGGAGGGAGATCTAGAGTTGGAGGCATTCACGGATTCTGACTACGGAGGATGCAGTTGACGCGCAAATCAACAACTGGAGGTTGTCAATTCCTAGGAGGGCGACTGGTATCCTGGCAATGCAAAAAACAGACGTCGGTAGCCGTGTCAACGTGCGAGGCCGAGTATGTTGCTGCTGGTAGTTGCTGCTCACAGGTTCTGTGGATACAACAACAATTGCGGGATTACGGTTTGGCTTACACTCAAACTCCTATTAGGATAGACAATCAATCTACAATTGCTATAACTAACAATCCAGTTAAGCACAGTAAAACTAAGCACATAGACATAAGGCATCATTTTATTCGTGATTGTGCTGAAAACAACTTAATCAAATTGGTAAAAGTGGCAACGGACGATAATAATGCAGATTTATTTACCAAATCATTTGATAAGTCACGGTTTGAATATTTAATTCAACTAAATGGAATGCGCAACCCAGAGTAATTTGACCTTAGTAGAAGTTTATTTCCTTTTATGGCCGTAGTATTTCTTTCTTTTTATAGTAAGTTTGCTAATTTAGGATAGTTTCTATTTTTAGTAAGTTAGTAGGTTAGATTATTTTATTGCTATTTCTTATGAAAAACAAAAAAAAAGAGAAAATCATAAAAATACAAAAAAAAGAGAATATCAGAAAAAGACTTAAGTCTTAGATGCATAGGTTCAAAGTGACGAAAATTAGCACAGTCGTTACAAACTCTAAGTGTTTAGGCTTTCACACATAATGCATCTAAATTCTAAGTGTTATACTTTATTTTAGTTAGATGTGTTGGTAGGCATAATACATATAGGGAGTCCCAAGGCAAATAAAATATTCAAGAAAAAGTCAAACGTGTCACTAACTTAGATGTATGACCAATCGGTCTTAATTTTTATGTACAAGACATAAAAACTTTGAGTCTAAATGAGGTATGCAAACTTTCTGGGGATGTATAGCAACATCAAATACATCTTAAAATGGAAAGAATAGAAAAATCATATAAAATTAAGAGTCAAAAACATGTAACTCTGTTGTACGTAAGTACAGACCTGTTGCCTCTGTTTTGATTCGGGTTAGCAAGATAAGTCGCTTTGTTGTACGTTGGTACAGACCTGTCACCGCTGTCTTGCTAGCTTTAAGAATAAATCTTAAGTCAAACTAAGACAATTTGTTGTATGAAAATACAGACCTGTGTCCGATGTTTGTCTTTTAAAGAAAGTTCGCAAATACCAACAAGTTAGAATCTTTGTCTGTATGTCTTGATCATAAAAGTATGTCTATGTCTGAGTCACGTAAGATAATTTCATGATAAATAAAAATGCCAAGGGATATTCCGAAATGTAGCATGTTTAAAGGGGTAAATACCAACAATCGGCTAAATGGGTATTTCACGACAAACAATCAAATGAATCAAAAATTCCTAAGTGTGAAAGTTTAAGTACTGAAAGTGAGTATCTGACACCGCTATCTGATTGAACCTTTCTTTGACTATACTCATCAAAAATATTTTGTTTAGCGTTTAGCATAGGCTGTAAGTTGGAATAAATGCAGTTTAAGTCTAAGTTAAATTTTTGGTCAACATTTTAAAATTTTATTTTTACTTTTACTTATTTTTATTTTTTATTATTATTTTTTTTTCTACTTAGGAAAAGTGTCAAAAATTACTGAGGGTGCATTCATAGTTGGATAAAATAAACACTGCGTGAAAAATCTTGTGCTTAGGGTAAAAGATTTGGCATAGTTTATCATGTTACACAATAAAATTGAAAAAGTTGAAAAAGTTGAATTTATTTCAAAATTTTCGAAATTTTCTAAGTTTCAGGGGAAATTCGAGTTTAGGTTAAACTCGAATTGGGGTAACCTCGAATTTGTCAGTAGATTCGAAAGTGGCTATAGACTCGAAGGTAGGTGGTATAAATAGGTTAACAGTAACATCATTAAGTCATCTGTTTTCGAATCTATACTCTCGAATCTATTAGGCGATTTCGAATCTATCTGCTCAAGTCTACCGTTTTCCACAAAACAACAATTTGTCGAGTTTCTTACTTGTGTGTTCGATTCTACTGATACATCTAGGTATAAGCAACTGGTGTACAAGCTTTGAGTAGTTTTATTCACCATTTAAGTCAAAATCATCGATATTTGAAGGTTCATAGGTTGAAATCGTGTTTTTCAAAAATTACAAAGTTTGGACCTGTAAATAGTCAAATTAAATGCAAATATCTGTGATTAGTACCTAGTAGGGCTAATGAATGTAATTTTCTAAGTCCAAAAAGGTTAAAATCATGAGTTTTGGTGACGATTTGGGCCGACAGTTTCGAATCTGTTCATGACAAGTCTCAAGTTTGTCAGTAAACTCGAGAAGGTCATTACATTCGAATGTGTCATCAAACTCGAAAAGGAGATTTTTCGAATCTGTTTATTCGAATCTGTCATTTCATTTGAATTATTCAATTTAAATTTAATTAAACTTGTAGAAATTCATTTGTGTTGGATTTTGTACTTAAACAAGTTCAAAATAAATCAAATTTGAATTTAAGCAAGTTTATTGATTTTTAATAATTCTAATAATTTATCTATTGTGCAGATATGGCTGATAGAGTATTCGTGCCCAAGCATAATATGGTCATTCCCCCCGACCATCATATCCCTGAGGCGCAGGGTTTTCGTCAGATGTTGGATTTCCTAGTAGAGTCTAGGATTGCATTTGCATTGTCTCATAACATTCAAATTGTTATTCCATATGTACGGCAGTTTTACGAGCATCTACAAGTTGATTGCACTGTCACCCCGACAGTTCTAAGGACTAGAATAGCTGGACAGCCGCTAGTCTTTTCTGCTGATATGCTGCGTCAGGTTCTGCAGCTGGGTTCTCAAGAAGAAGAAAATGGGCCTATTGACTTTCCCTTAAGTATTAGGCAAGCAGCGTTTCTGAGGATGGGTTATAGTTTAGATGTTACGAAGACATCTTACATGAAGAGTGGGCTTATTGGGCAGTGGAGATTTTTGGCGCACGTATTCATGGTGTGCTTCGCGGCCAAGAAAGAAGGATTTGATTATATCGTATCAAAGATCCAATCTGGGATAATTGCATTGGTTTATAATCAGAAATTCAGCTTTTCGGAGATGTTCTTCTCGGAGTTCGTTCATCAAATAACGGCTCCAGAGCAGCAAAGATTTCTTCTATATCCTCGTTTTATAATGATGCTCATCCGGCACTTTTTGCCAAATTTTCCGCAGCTAAGTGAGATTTAAAGTGTAGCGGTCATGGATAAAAGGATTTTTGCTGACTGCTCTGCACACAGAGGAAGGTTAGCGGTTCCGGTCGAGCGACCGTTGTTTGGAGCTGTAATTGACAGGAACTTTGAAGCACCGGATAATGCCAACTGGGCAGGAGAAGTGGAAGTTCGACTTAGACAGCCACAACAACAACAACGACAACAGTCGCGCCCTCAGAAACAGAGGAGACGCCAAAGAGCTTCTGCGAGTCAAACTCAAGCAAGTAGGCCTTTGACAAGTCAACCGCAAGAGGTAGAAGAGGCAGGGCCTTCTAGTGTAGCACCTGAATCTGATCCAATCACCCAAACACTGGAAGAAATCTGGGCTTCTGGGCCTCATGCAAATGAAGAAATTACTGCTGAGCTGGTTGATCAATTACTACAGCCTCCGGAAGGAGAAGAAGATGTTCTTAGGGAAATTGATGAATATGAACCGGAGCAAACAGGTAATGACTTGTCATCGTCAGCAACTGAGTCAGAAGATATGGAGGAGATAGAGGTTGAAGCTCCAGAGTCCATATCTACAGATCCTCCTGTTCAAATGGGAACTTATGGATCAAGGTTAGTAGTGTCTGAAGAAGTTTCAAGGCGGCGAGCATCACGAGAGTCTGATGACACTGATTTTGAAGAAGAAGAGGTTGCTCCATTAGTGACGAGGCAAAGGGCTAAGCGTCATCGGTTTATGCAAGGAACTTCCTCAGCTTCAGCCACACAGCCTGAAGTATCTCAATCTCCAGCTACTCCAACTACCATTCCACCATCACCACCACATGCTGAACCGTACATCCCATCGCCCATCATTCCGACTCCAATTCAATCCATCCCATCCACCTCATCCACATACACAAAAAATCAAAGGTTTTTGCAGCTAAAAGCTCGAGTTGACTTCCAACAGATCCAGATCTTAGGCCTAACGACGGCAATCGGTGAGATTCAGAAGCACAATGCAAATCTAGATAACGAGAATGCCGATCTGAAAAAGATAGTGGACAAAGTACAGGAAGAGAATTTGGAGCTAAAAACTTTTGTCGCTGATCAAGCAGCTGAACTAAGATCGATGCGCTTCCTGGTTGAGCAATTAATGAAAAATATACAGGCTCAGGGGGAGACATCCTGCCGTGATCAAGTGGAGCGGTCGAGGGATGATGATAATGATGAAGATGACCACGGCAATGATCCCAGCACGGAAAGACAGAATGAGCCAGTAGATTTTTCTGCTGCTCAGGATGCTCAGTCTCAGGGGGAGCCGAGTCAATCAGGAGCTAAAGAAGGAGAGGCCAGCTCGTCCAAACCTACAGAGTCTGAGATAAATGAAATGAATGATGCACTTATGGATCTCGACGACGACCCGATGGACTTGGGCTTTGACTTTGAGGATGATATGGAGGAACTAGAAGAGGGAGAATTTGTTCCTGAAGACATAACGGATTGGAAGTCCGATGATGAGGTCTATGCTGACGAAGATGATGAAACCAATGAGATCACCATTCAGCAAAATCCAATCACTGATACGTATGTGATAGAAGGAAATGATGTTGTTAACATAGAAGTAGTCAATGCTGCTTTAAATGTTGATTCATCAATAGAAGAACCTGCCAGAGAGCTGACCAATGAAGAAAAAAGAAAGCTATGGTTTAGGGCAGAGCAGAAGGAGTTAGAGCTGAAGAAGAAGATGAGGGTGCCAGGTACTGGAAAGCTGTCAGGAAGCATATTAAGCTGGTTCTTTGATCGGGAACTGCAGCTATTCATAATCAAAAGAAAAGATGGGCTCTAGTACCTCAGAAGATCTCTGAAAGTATTCAACTCATTGCCGAAGATTGAGATAAAAGCGTTAGCTTGGAAAGAACTAATCAATATCGGCAACGACCCTTACGCAGATATAATTGCCAAAATCATAAGAAAAGAAGGAAGGTCGACGAAGTTTGAACGCCTTAATCCGAGGATAGGAAAACGAGTAATGGATCATTCTAGAATTGATCCTCTAACTGGGCGTCCATGGATGAAGATACAGTACAGACCAGTGAGATGTCTGAGGAAGGTACCACTCAAGCCTATGCCACAGAACGTCATGAAAAACCTAAACTGGTGGTATGTTGAGAGTGAAACGGGAGAAGCGGTGATGGAAGATTTTGAAGAAAAGGTGATTCTTAGAATCTATGATCCTCTTCACCTGGTAAACCTTTCTAGAGATGACCTTCTAATACTACATGCTCATAAGATCTCAAGCGACACTCATATGGATGGTGAGGCTAGAAAGTATGAGAATGTAGTTAAAGTGTGTATTGAGCAGGGTTTGTATGCTGGAAGCAATTTGAATAAATAATAAACAAGGTACTTAATCAAATGTGTGAATTATTAGAAGCTATCGTCAAGGGGGAGTCTATTGGTACACCCTGTGTGACGATAGCAGTCTAAGTGATCGAACATTTTGGTTTAAGTAATATTCAAAGTATTGAGAATTAACGAGTGCTTGATATATATGTTTATATATGTTTGACAGTTATTGATTGTATGTTTGAACTTGATGTAACGTATTACAAGAAGTTCAAACATATAGATCAAAGATAAAATCAAACATAAGTTAAAAACATAAGTTTCATATACAAGTTAGTCAGATTCGGATTCTATAAGGATTGGCATTCGAATCTATGTCAGATTCGAATTTGATCCTAGTTAGATTCGAATGTGTTATGAGGCAGATTCGAGAGTGTCAGTGAGGACAAACTCGAATGGGCTTTGGGCCGGATTCGAGTTTGGCCTATGACAGACTCGAATTAGCCTCTATAATTAGGGATAGACTCGAAATATTATCAGACTTTTTGCAGAATTCGAGAGTGATTAAGCAAAGAGCGATTTTGAGTTTATCATCAGTGTTAGTGTCGTTTCGAAGAGAATCAGTTCGTAGGTGCGTCCGTTGTAGTTCGTGCAGCTTAATGATAGTCTCCGTGTTTCTGGTGAGTGTTGTTACCGTCTACCCGTTAACGAGGATTCCGCACTCGTTGACGGTTCCGCGTCTAGATAGATCTGTGTTAGGTAGACCTTACAAAATCCTCTGACTGGTAGGACATGAACTAAGTTAGTCTACAAACCGGTAAGGACAGCGAAATTGGAGAGGCAGTCATGGATAACAAATAATAAAATGTGATTTTGAGAGTCTACGATACCTTGCTCCTTGTCAATCTATCTAAAGATGACCTGCACAGACTTCATGATTAGGGAATTTCTTTTGATGAGAATTTGAGATCTGAAGGCAGGAAATATCATAAAATTGTCAAAGTGTGTGTTGAGCAGGGACTCCATGCAGGTAGTAACTTAATAAGCCTAGTTCTATAGAGTAATGAATAACAACTAGAAGCTATCATCAAGGGGGAGTCTGTTGATACACATGATGTGACAATAGCTGTCTAGTTTCGGTATTCATATTCTCTAAATCTGATAGTCTATTACAATCAATGAACAACAACTAGAAGCTATCGTCAATGGGGAGTCTGTTGGTACATCCGGTGTGACGACAGCAGTCTAGTTTTGTTATTAATATCATGATTGTGTATGATATTTACATTTGCATGTTAAGTTCTAAACTATCATATTAAGTTCTAGAATAAGTTCTAGAATAAATTCTAGAATAAGTTCTGGAATAACTTCTAGATTAAGTTCAAAGATAAGTTCTAGAATATGTTCAAAAATAAGTTCTAGAACAAGTTCAAAGATAAGTTCTAGAATAAGTTCTAATATAAGTTCAAGAACAAGTTCAAAGATAAGTTCAAGAACAAGTTCAAAGATAAGTTCTAGAATAAGTTCAAAGATAAGTTCAAGAACAAGTTCAAAGATAAGTTCAAGAACAAGTTCAAAGATAAGTTCAAGAGGAGCGTCTACACGAACTTATGAGGATAAGTTCGTGGAGGAACGTCTACACAAACTTATCAGCTATATATTGAACTTATCATTGTGAATTCAGCATTCTTTTACGGCTCAGAGGTTCTGTCGAACTTGAGAGAAAACAGATCATCCCGGTAAAGAGACGTTTGCAGAAATTAGCGATTAGAGCTTGTATAGTGCATCTACGAACTTATGAGATTTCAGAGAGTCGTTTCGGAGAAATACACGTGTCGGGTCATTCGTAGTAACGTCTATCATTGTGTTCGTCTCCGGGTTTCCGTGTGTGTGATCGATCCGTTAAACCCCTAACGAGGATTCCGCACTGTTGGAAGGTGTCGCGTCAAGATCAGATCCGTAGGTAGGTGACCTTACATTCATTGTACTAACTCTGAGTGTGTCTTATATTAGTTAAACATCTTTTGTATCTGTCATCTCAGCTTGAACCATTCCGCAGTTCAAGCTTGTTTGTAATTAACACTTGTTGATAATATACACAAACATTGAGAAAAGTGTGTTGAATTTTAAATAGTTGTATTCACCCCCCCCCCCCCTCTATAGCTTAGAGCAACATACCAGGGAAACCTTTTGGGACCTACAATATGTCTAAACATGGGACACATAAGGTAATTTCTTGATAAATAAAAAGGCCAAAGAAAAGCTCTAGTGTTGCGTGTTTAAGTGGATAACAATACTGATAATCGACATGGTGTGTATGTTACAACAAAAAATAAAGGGATGTTAAAATTCCAAAGTGTGAAAGTGCAACACCAAAATTGCGTTGGCAAAGCTATCTTATTGTATCTTCTATGACTCTCTCACAAAAAATATTTACTTTGTGTTATTTTGTCTTTAATTTTCATTTCTTGTACTATAATTTTATCTTTAATTTTCGTTTTATTTTAGTTTATTCGGAAAATTTTAAGTAGGTAGGAATGAGATCAAATACTTGTATTTATTCCAGTTGAAAAAACAATAGACACGTGATAATCAGTTGCTCAAAGTGAGGTGTTCCACGAGAAGTTGAAAAAGTTGAAAACTTTTCTAAGTTTATAAAGGTTAATTTGGGTTTTGGTGTCCAAATCAAAAGGGGTTAATAACTCAAGGTTTTCGATTCTTTTAGGATATAAACCTTACAATTGAACCATCATAAACACGAATCGAACCTATTAGGACTAGTTTCATGTGTTGATTAAGTAGAAAAAGGGTTAAATTTTGGAGTTTCAAAATCAAAAAGCCGACCACGAACTTGTTTCTTAAGAACAAGTTCGTGTGAACTTATTTGAAATTTCTAACTTAAGTTTGTTTGGATCTAAGTTCATACGAACTTCCTTAACTTCGTGAGAACTTATTTGTTTTCGAAAATTCAATTTTTCATATTCTAAAGTTTTGTTGTGTGTGCAGGAATGGCAGAGCGAGCGTTTCTAAACAAACACAACATGGTGGTCAGCATAGATATGCAGGCACCCGAAGCAGGGCCATACAGGGACATTCTGGCCTTTCTGACCAGATCCCGAGTAGCACATGCCTTCACGCATAATCCAACATTGATGATTCAGTACATTCGTCAATTTTGGAACACAGTGCATCTAGACAACTCTTGTCACCCCCCGTACTCAGGGCAACAGTCAATGAGCAGCCGATTGCTTTCTCGGCAGCAGACTTAAGGACAATTCTGGTCCTAGGCACTGAATCTCAGAAAAATTGTCCTACAGACTACTTAGCTCAACTACGCCAAGGAAGGGGCTTTCCAACAGATGGGGTACTCGCTTGATCTGTCCAAAGCCCCGTACATGAAAAGTGGACTGATAGGGCAATGACTTTATTTGATGCACGTTCTTCTCGTCTATCTAGCCCCGAAGAAGGTAGGTTTTGATGTGATAGCATCCAAGCTACAATCTGGGATGATCTCACTTGTATACAACAAGCCATACAGCTTCTCTGGCTTCTTTTTTGCAGAATTTATACATCAGATAACAGCTCCAACTCGCGAGCGATTCCTGATGTATCAACGCTTTATGATGATGATTATTTTTCACTGTCTGCCCAATTTGCCACCGTCACCGGAGGTTGTTGTAGTTTCAGGCATAGACAAACGAATCCATGCTGATTGTCTAGGCAACAGCCAGAGACGGCCCGAGAATGAGCGTCCACAGCCTACTCCACTGTTTGGAGCTTTGCTCAACGCTGACTATGTTGCACCAGCAGGAGATGGATGGCTGGATGATGTGCAACAAGGTCCAACAGCGGCCCCTGTAGCAGCAGCACCTGCAAGTGGTGCAACCTGCCCAGCATCAGGCTGTACCAGCTCTAGCAGCAGTAGCACCTCCACCTGTCGTTCCAGCAGATCCTCCACAAGAAGCATTGGAGGATATTTTTGCTCATGTTGGAGCTACTCAAGCTGATATTGCATAAGAGGTCATTCAAAATATTTTTCAACCATCTGAAGCACCTGGAAACATCTTTGACAAGGTTGAGAACTATCAACCAGACCAGTCTACTGCGGTAGCTGAACCATCTCATAGTACGGAGGATGATGAATCCGGGACTGATTCGGATGAGTCAAGGGATATTAGGGATGCAATAAATCCACCAACATCTTATGGTCATTATCGTTCTCGTGTTATTGTGTCGCAGACTAGGAAGCAGCAGACATGGCGGCTTCGGGATGATGATGATGATGATGATGAGTATGAACCAGAAGTGGAGAGTTTGGAGAGGCATCGGAGGGCTAAACGTCAAAGGATAGATCAATAAGTGCCCTCTACCTCTACAACAGTACCACTACCAGTAATCACCACAATCGCACCATCGTCATCAGTTCCATCTCCACCAGAGACAAGTACATCTAATAGCCAAATCCTTCTTCCTCTTCAAGCTCAAATTGATAATCAGGCTGTGCAGATTCTCAAGTTGACTAATGCGGTTATTGAACTGCAGAAGCAAAATGTCCATCTAGATCAAACGGTGGCTGATCAGCAGCAGAAGATTACCACCCTTGAGGATCTACTGGCACAACTTTTGAAAGATCGTCCAGTTCAGGGGGAGAGTTGTAGACAGGATGCCTTGAAGCATGTTCAAAGGGACGATGAAGAAGACGACCCAAGTGCGAATAAAGAAAGGGAGCTGGCAGATCTTTAAAACAATCTGCTCAGCTTCCTAAACCTCAGGGGGAGTCTAGTTCATCAGCCCAGGACAAGGGAAAAGGTAAGGCTACAGAGACAGGAGATGTAACTGAAGAAGACCTGATAGGAGCTCTGTCAGGGTTAGATGAAGATGAGTTTTGGATTGATTTTGAAGATGACTTAGATCAGGAAGATCTTGAGGAAGGAGAATTTATTTTTGAAAATATTCTTGATTGGAAGTCGGATGATGAAGTGGTCATAGATGAGGATGATAATGTTGATGAAAATTTTGTCTATAAGCAACCTTTTACGGAGCAATATGTGAATGTTGATCAGAATCTGGTTAATCTAGATGTGCTGAGATCTACCCTTAATGTTGAATCAGATTTTGAGAATCTTAGATGCCAGACAAGGAGCTTACAGGAGAAGAGAAGAAGAAATGGTGGTTTAAGAGAGAAAAAGAGAAGATAGACTTGTCTACAAAGAAGAAGATAAAATTTCTAAGTGTAGGAGAACTCTCAGGTTGCATTTTTTAGCTGGTTCTTTGACAAGGAACTGCAGCTTTTTGTTTTAAAGAGAAGAGATGGGCTGCAATACCTGAAAAGAAGGCTGAAGGATTTTAGGTTGTTGCCAAAGTGTGAAGTTAAAGAGTTAGCTTGGAAGAACTTGATCAACTTAGGAGACGACCCTTATGCTGAAGTACTCGCAAGAATTATCAGAAGAGAGGGTTGATATGGAAAGTTTGAAAGGATCAAGCCAAGAGTTGGAAAACTAGAGGTAGATGAAATGAGAATAGATCCTCAGATTGGTAGAGCATGGACCAAGGTGGTTTACAAACCAGTCAGATGCTTAAACAAGGTTCCATTGAAGACAATGCGACAGGATGTTCTGGGAAAAATAAATTTGTGGTACGTTGACAATGAAACTTCTGAAGCTATTATGGAGGATGAAGACGAGAAAGATTATTTTGAAACTATATGATCCTTTGCATCTTGTGAACCTATCTCAGGGCGATCTGCAAAAGCTTCACGAGTAGCCGATCTTCTATCATGAAGGTTGGAAATCTGAAGGCAGAAAATACCAGAAAGTGGTTTGGGTATGCATTGAACAGGGACTACATGCAGGATGCGATCTGAACAGGCCTAGAATTGTAGATCAATGAAAAACGATTCGAAGCTATCGACAAGGGGGAGTCTGTTAGTACACCCTGTGTGACTACAGCAGTCTAGTATGTTATTGATAGTCAACTATAATAGATAGGGCGTTATGAATACAAATTCATGATTATATGTTCATGTTTATGTCTTAAGTTCATGATTGTGTACTAAGTTCATGTTTGCATGATAATTTCATGATTGCATGATAAGTTCTTGATTTAGTAAGTATGAACTTATGGCTGATAAGTTCATACGAACTTAGCTGCATGGGCTTGAACTTATAAGTTCGTGGGCTTGGGCCATACACGAACTTAGCGTGTATATTATGAACTTATGTTCAAGAATTTTGTACACTTCAATAATCTTTATATCAGACAGTTTTTGAGAGAGACAGAGAGAGAGAGCGACCAGAGGAGCGATACAGGTTGTAGAGTTGATATATTGTTAACTAACATCGTGTTTGGCTCCGTTTTCCCGTGTGAGTATTCGTGTTTGATCCGTTTTTGTTAAACGAGGATTCTTCATTAATTTGACGCCACAACGCCTTGATAGATCTAATAGGGAGGGACCTTACATCTTATTTAATATAAATCCCATAATTTCATATAATATCTGAAATTAATAAACTGAATTACCAATCATTCAAATTACACTGATTTAAACTTAATTGTTTCATTACACATAATTCAAAAATATTGATGTTATAAAAAAATAAAATCATGGGTCATGTTTTAAACATAATAAATGTTTATTTTTCATGGTATAAATTTTTTGTCTTAAAAACTAATAATTCTTATGTCATTTAATTTTGAAATTTGGTTCTATAATTCTACACCAAATTTAGATTTTGCAACGATCGTATCTTTCTCTTGTGTTGTCTCTCTCTCTCTCTCTCTCTCTCTCTCTCTTTATATATATATATATATATATATATATATATATATATATATATATATATATATATATATATATATATATATATATATATATATATATATATATATATATATATATATATATATGTGTGTGTATATATATATGTCTGTATATATATATATATATATAGGTATATTATATAATGTATGTGTATATATATATATATATATAATATATATGTATGTATATGTATGTATATATACACATATATACATACATATATATATATATATATATATATATATATGTATGTATGTATGTATGTATGTATGTATGTATGTATGCATATATACACACTACTATATAATGCATTTAGTTGATTGGTCTTGAAAACAAGTTTTTATGCATAATGTACCATCAACCAATGCACAATCTTAATTTTAAGACGTACAACTTCTCATTACATAGGATACAAGATTCTATTGCAACTAATTTATTGATATTTGAATGTGAAATTATAAACCTGTAAATCTGTGTTGCAGCCCCCAAGAAAACTATTCCCCAAAGAGTGGTCCCTTACCAAGAAAACTCTCCTTCTCCGAGGCCTCTATGAAAACACACAAAATCTCTGCATCCACGAGGTTTATCTCTACCGAAACACACACACAATCTTTGCATCGACTATTCTCTCTCGAAGCCTACCTCCTACAACTCTGCCTTCCGACATCGCTGTCGATGACCCTTTTTGCTGATGCCAACTTTTGTTGCGGATGTCGCCCCTTCAATAGGTACTCCCTCTCTTTCTCTCTCGTTATATCTCATCTCATTCGATTATTTAAGTGAGTCATGGATCTCTTTCGCATCTCATCTGAAAGAGTTGTGATCATAGAGTTGATTAACATTTGAAATTGATTTTCACCCTTTCTTGAAATATGCTCTTTTTAAGCAACAGACATTGTTGTAACCTCTATTGGTTTGGGCTGTATATAAAATATAGAGTGATATTAGCTGTTAATAGCATTTTTCAGCAACAGACTATATAGGCTAATTTGACGATGATTTATGGAGCTTTGATACAGGGGCGGACTTAGGTTGAAATGGGGGGTAGCCCATGCAACGGGCCCCCTCCCAAATAACCTCCTCTCATAGTGAAAAATTTTAAAAATTTTATATGTGCAACCGGTGAATTTTTATGTGTGCAACTTATAACATTCAAAATTCATGTGTGTGCAACTTTTTTTAAAGAATTTTCATACCTTAAAAAATTGATTGCCTAAATAAGTAAATAAATAATTAATACATTAAATTAATAAATCAACAACATCCAATCATATTTCCAAAATAAGCCCCAATAAATCCAATACTAAATATTAAACCTATTAACCTTGTTAGGCAAAAAAATGCCTCAATCAAACCTGTTTATTATCATACAGGGAGATTTCTAATCAAACCTGATTGATACACTTAGGGAAGATTTAAAGGCTTTTTAAAGCCTCAATCAAACCTCATAAGTGATTTGCAAAATCAGCCCATGTCTCTGTTACACTGTTACATTAGTTGTAACTTGTTAGTTTATCAAAGCTGTCCAGATCATGTAAATACAGAACTGTGTCCGCCGTTTGCCTTTTAAATAAAATTTGCAAATACCAAAAAGTCATAATCATTGTGTGTCTGCCTTGATCATAGAAGTATGTCTAAGTATGGGACACGTAAGGTAGTTTTTAGATAAATAAAATGGCCAAAAGAATTTCCAAAGTGTTGAATGTTTAAAAGGAAAAACATACCAACAATCACCTTGAAGTGTATATCAAAACAAACAATCAAAGGAATAAAAAATTCCTGAAGTGTGAAAGTGAAATACTGAAAGTGTGTTTTGACACCGCTATCTGATTGAACCTTCTTTGACTATCTCGCAAAAATATTCTGTTAGTGTATTTTTATCTTTAAATTATTTTTAAATTAATTTAAATTTATTTCATTCTATTCTATTTTATTTTTATTTTAATTTATTCTAGCTTAGATAATCTTGATTTTAATAAATAGGAATAAGGTCAAAGTTACTAGGATGCATTTCTAGTTGGAAAAACAAAATTTGAGTGATAATCAGTTGCTAAAAGTGAAGGGTTCCGGGATAAGTTGAAAAAGTTGAAAATTGTTCAATGTTTTTCAAAACTTACGATTTTGTGACTATTTAACAAAGATAACGACTGTTTCTCTCGAACTTAATTCTAGTGTTTGGTTTACCTTCTAAACCATCAAAGAATGTACGTAAGGAGAGTTTCATTGCACTTTTATCATTGAATAATGGATTTTAATGTCCGGCTAACATATTATGACTTGTTTCATGTGTTGATTAAGTCTATACAGTGTTAGAATTGGAGTTTTAACAGAAGTACATATTCTTCAGCTGACAAAGGCGATTCGTGAACTTCAACATCTTAATGCCGAGTTGGATCAGACAGAGACTGATCAGCAGCAGATTGCAAATCTGGAGGCTGTACTGGAGGAGTTGTTGAAAGATCATCCATCTCAGGGGGAGAAACTGTAGAGAAGTCAAAGAAGATGGCCAAAGAATATGGCCCGAACAGTGAGCAGGCAGATCTTTCAAAACAATAACTTGCTCAGCTTGTTGATCCTCAGGGGGAGTCAGTATTCATAGCCGCTGACAAGGGAAAAGACAAGGATTCAGAGTCGACCGAAGTAACTGAAGGTAAGGTCTGATCGGAGGATTGTCAGGGTTGGATTAAGAAGAAATGAGGTTCGACTTCGAAGATGACTTAGAACAGGAGGATCTTGAGTAATGAGCGTTTACTCTTAAAGATATACCTGATTGGAAGTCACTCGATGAAGGTGTTATGAATGAAGATCAGAATGTGATAGATCTAGAGATGCCGAAATCTACACTAAATGATGAATCAGATTCTGAAGTGTGAAGTGATTGATTTAGTTTGGAAGGACCTTATAAATCTAGGAAGACGATTCTTATGTTGAGTTGTTTGCAAAAACTATCAGAAGGGAGGGTCGTTCTGGAAGATTTGAAAGGTTAATCTAAGAGTTGGTAGAAGAGTTGTGGTTCAAATATGAATAAATCCTCTGACAAGTAGGACATGAACTAAGTTAGTCTACAAACCAGTAAGGACAGCGAAACTGGAGAGGCAGTCAGGGATAACAAAGAAGAAAAGGTGATTTTGAGAGTCTACGATACCTTGCTCCTTGTCAATCTATCTAAAGATGACCCGCACAGACTTCATGACTAGGGAATTTCTTTTGATGAGAATTTGAAATCTTAAGGCAGGAAATATCATAAAATTGTCAAAGTGTGTGTTGAGCAGGGACTCCATGCAGGTAGTAACTTAATAAGCCTAGTTATATAGAGTAATGAATAACAACTAGAAGCTATCATCAAGGGGGAGTCTGTTGATACACATGATGTGACAATAGCTATCTAGTTTCGGTATTCATATTCTCTAAATCTAATAGTCTATTACGATCAATGAACAACAACTAGAAGCTATCATCAATGGGGAGTCTGTTGGTACATCCGGTGTGACGACAGCAGTCTAGTTTTGTTATTGATATCATGATTGTGTATGATATTTACATTTGCATGTTAAGTTCTAAACTATCATATTAAGTTCTAGTATAAGTTCTAGAATAACTTCTAGATTAAGTTCAAAGATAAGTTCTAGAATATGTTCAAAAATAAGTTCTAGAACAAGTTCAAAGATAAGTTCTAGAATAAGTTCAAATATAAGTTCAAGAACAAGTCCAAAGATAAGTTCTAGAATAAGTTCAAAGATAAGTTCAAGAACAAGTTCAAAGATAAGTTCAAGAACATGTTCAAAGATAAGTTCAAGAGGAGCGTCTACACGAACTTATGAGAATAAGTTCGTGGAGGAACGTCTACACGAACTTATCGGCTATATATTTAACTTATCATTGTGAATTCAGCATTCTTTTACGGCTCAGAGGTTCTGTCGAACTTGAGAGAGAACAGATCATCCCGGTAAAGAGACGTTTGCAGAAATTAGCGTTCAGAGCTTGTATAGTGCATGTACGAACTTATGAGATTTCAGAGAGTCATTTCAGAGAAATACACGTTTCAGGTCGTTCGTAGTAATGTCTATCATTGTGTTCGTCTCCAGGTTTCCGTGTGTGTGATCGATCCGTTAAACCCCTAACGAGGATTCCGCACTCGTTGGAAGGTGTCGCGTCAAGATCAGATCCGTAGGTAGGTGACCTTACATTCATTGTACTAACTCTGAGTGTGTCTTATATTAGTTAAACATCTGTTGTATCTGTCATCTCAGCTTGAACCATTTCGCAGTTCAAGCTTGTTTGTAATTAACACTTGTTGATAATATACACAAACATTGAGAAAAGTGTGTTGAACTTTAAATAGTTGTATTCACCCCCCCTCCCCCTCTACAGCTTAGAGCAACATACCAGGGAAACCTTTTGGGACCTACAATATGTCTAAGCATGGGACACGTAAGGTAATTTCTTGATAAATAAAAAGGCCAAAGAAAAGCTCTAGTGTTGCGTGTTTAAGTGGACAACAATACTAATAATCAACACGGTGTGTATGTTACAACAAAAAATAAAGGGATGTTAAAATTCCAAAGTGTGAAAGTGCAACACCAAAAGTGCGTTGGCAAAGCTATCTTATTGTATCTTCTATGACTCTCTCACAAATATATTTACTTTGTGTTATTTAGTCTTTAATTTTCATTTCTTGTACTATAATTTTATCTTTAATTTTCATTTTATTTTAGTTTATTCGGTAAATATTAAGTAGGTAGGAATGAGGTCAAATACTTGGATTTATTCCAGTTGAAAAAACAATAGACATGTGATAATCAGTTGCTCAAAGTGAGGTGTTCCACGAGAAGTTGAAAAAGTTGAAAACTTTTCTAAATTTTTAAAGGTTAATTTGGGTTTTGGTGTCCAAATCAAAAGGGGTTAATAACTCTAGGTTTTTGAATCTTTTAGGATATAAACCTTACAATTGAACCATCCTAAACCCGAATAGAACCTATTAGGACTAGTTTCATGTGTTGATTAAGTCTAAAAAGGGTTAAATTTTGGAGTTTCAAAATCAAAAAGCCGACCACGAACTTGTTTCTTAAGAACAAGTTCGTGCGAACTTATTTGAAATTTCTAATCGTTTGGATCTAAGTTCGTATGAACGTCCTTAACTTCGTGAGAACTTATTTGTTTTTGAAAATTCAATTTTTCATATTCTAAATTTTTGTTGTGTGTGCAGGAATGGCAGAGCGAGCGTTTCTAAACAAACACAACATGGTGGTCAGCATAGATATGCAGACACCAGAAGCAGGGCCATACAGGGACATTCTGGCCTTTCTGACCAGATCCCGAGTAGCACATGCCTTCACGCATAATCCAACATTGATGATTCAGTACATTCGTCAATTTTGGAACACAGTGCATTTAGACAACTCTTGTCACCCCCCGTACTCAGGGCAACAGTGAACGAGCAGCCGATTGCTTTCTCGGCAGCAGACTTAAGGACAATTCTGGTCCTGGGCACTGAATCTCAGAAAAATGGTCCTACAGACTACTTAGCTCAACTACGCCAAGGGGCTTTCCAACGGATGAGGTACTCGCTTGATCTGACCAAAGCCCCATACGTGAAAAGTGGACTGATAGGGCAATGACTTTATTTGATGCACGTTCTTCTCGTCTGTCTAGCCCCAAAGAAGGTAGGTTTTGATGTGATAGCATCCAAGCTACAATCTGGGATGATCTCACTTGTATACAACAAGCCATACAGCTTCTCTGGCTTCTTTTTTGCAGAATTTATACATCAAATAACAGCCGCAACTCGCGAGCGATTCCTGATGTATCAACGCTTTGTGATGATGATTATTTTTCACTGTCTGCCCAATTTGCCACCGTCACCGGAGGTTGTTGTAGTTTCAGGCATAGACAAACGAATCCATGCTGATTGTCTAGGCAACAGCCAGAGACGGCCCGAGAATGAGCGTCAACAGCCTACTCCACTGTTTGGAGCTTTGCTCAACGCTGACTATGTTGCACCAGCAGGAGATGGATGGCTGGATGAAGGAGAATTTATTATTGAAAATATTCTTGATTGGAAGTCGGATGATGGAGTGGTCATAGATGAGGATGATAATGTTGATGAAAATATTGTCTATAAGCAACGTGTTACGGAGCAATATGTGAATGTAGATCAGAATCTGGTAAATCTAGATGTGCTGAGATCTACCCTTAATGTTGAATCAAATTTTGAGAATCTTAGATGCCAGACAAGGAGCTTACAAGAGAAAAGAAGAAGAAATGGTGGTTTATGAGAGAAAAAGAGAAGATAGACTTGGCTACAAAGAAGAAGATAAACTTGCTAAGTGCAGGAGAACTCTTAGGTTGCATTTTGAGCTGGTTCTTTGACAAGGAACTGCAGCTTTTTGTTTTAAAGAGAAGAGATGGGCTGCAATACCTGAAAAGAAGGCTGAAGGATTTCAGTTTGTTGCCAAAGTGTGAAGTTAAAGAATTAGCTTGGATGAACTTGATCAACTTAGGAGACGACCCTTATGCTGAAGTACTCGTAAGAACTATCAGAGGAGATGATTGATATGGAAAGTTTGAAAGGATCAAGCCAAGAGTTGGAAAAATAGAGGTAGATGAAATGAGAATTCCTCAGACTGGTAGACCATGGACCAAGGTGGTTTACAAACCAGTCAAATGCTTAAACAAGGTTCCATTGAAGACAATGCGACAGGATGTTCTGGGAAAAACAAAGTGGTGGTACGTTGACTATGAAACTTCTGAAGCTATAATGGAGGATGAAGACGAGAAAGATCATTTTGAAAGTATATGATCCTTTGCATCTTGTGAACCTATCTTAGGGTGATCTGCAGAAGCTTCACGAGTAGCCGATCTTCTATCATGAAGGTTGGAAATCTGAAGGCAGAAAATACCAGAAAGTGGTTGGGGTATGCATTGAACAGGGACTACATGCAGGAAGCGATCTGAACAGGCCTAGAATTGTAGATCAATGAAAAACAATTAGAAGCTATCGTCAAGAGGGAGTCTGTTAGTACACCCGGTGTGACTACAACAGTCTAGTTTGGTATTGATAGTCAACTGTAATAGATAGGGCGTTATGAATACAAAGCCATGATTATATGTTCATGTTTATGTCTTAAGTTCATGATTGTGTACTAAGTTCATGTTTGCATGATAAGTTCATGATTGCATGATAAGTTCTTGATTTAGTAAGTATGAACTTATGACTGATAAGTTCATACGAACTTAGCTGCATGGGCTTGAACTTATAAGTTCGTGGGCTTGGGCCATACACGAACTTACCGTGTATATTATGAACTTATGTTCTAGAATTTTGTACACTTCAATAATCTTTATATCAGATAGTTTTTGAGAGAGAGAGAGGGAGACCAGAGGAGCGATACAGGTTGTAGAGTTGATATTTTGTTAACTAACATCGTGTTTGGCTCCATTTTCCCATGTGAGTATTCGTGTTTGATCCGTTAGTGTTAAACGAGGATTCCACACTCATTTGACGCCACAACGACTTGATAGATCTAATAGGGAGGGACCTTACATCTTATTTAATATAAATCCCATAATTTCATATAATATCTGAAATTAATAAACTGAATTACCAGTCATTCAAATTACATTGATTTAAACTTAATTGTTTCATTACACATAATTCAAAAATATGGATGTTATAAAAAAAATCATGGGTCATGTTTTAAACATAATAAATTTTTATTTTTCATGGTATAAATTTTTTGTCTTAAAAACTAATAATTCATATGTCATTTAATTTTGAAATTTGGTTCTACAATTCTACCAAATTTAGATTCTGCAACGATCATATCTTTCTCTTGTGTTGTCTCTCTCTCTCTCTCTCTCTCTCTATATATATATATATATATATATATATATATATATATATATATATATATATATATATATATATATATATATATATATATATATATATATATATATATGTATGTATATATATGTATACGTATATGTATATGTATATATATGTATACGTATATGTTTATATATATAAATGTATATATGTATGTATGTATATATACATACACACACACACACACACACACATATATATATATATATATATATATATGTATATATATATATATATATATATATATATATATATATATATATATGTTTGTATGTATGTATGTATGCATATATATACACTACTATATAATGCATTTAGTTGATTGGTCTTGAAAACAAGTTTTTATGCATAATGTACCATCAACTAATGCACAATCTTAATTTTAAGACGTACAACTTCTCATTACATAGGATACAAGATTCTATTGCAACTAATCTATTGATATTTGAATGTGAAATTATAAACCTGTAAATCTATGTTGCAGCCCCCAAGAAAACTATTCCCCAAAGAGTCGTCCCTTACCAAGAAAACTCTCCTTCTCCGAGGCCTCTATGAAAACACACAAAATCTCTGCATCCACGAGGTTTATCTCTACCGAAACACACAAACAATCTTTGCATCGACTATTCTCTCTCGAAGCCTACCTCCTACAACTCTGCCTTCCGACATCGATGTCGATGACCCTTGTTGCTGATGCCAACTTTTGTTGCGGGTGTCGCCCCTTTAATAGGTACTCCCTCTCTTTCTCTCTCGTTATATCTCATCTCACTCGAGTTTTTAAGTGAGTCATGGATCTCTTTCGCATCTCATCTGAAAGATTTGTGATTATAGAGTTGATTAACATTTGAATTTGATTTTCACCCTTTCTTGAAATATGCTCTTTTTAAGCAACAGACATTGTTGTAACCTCTATTGGGTTGGGCTGTAAATAAAATATAGATTGATATTAGCTGTTAATAGCATTTTTCAGCAACAGACTTTATAAGCTAATTTGACAATGATTTATGGAGCTTTGATACAGGGGCGGACTTAGGTTGAAATGGGGGGTAACCCGTGCAATGGGTCCCCTCCCAAAAAACCTCGTCTCGTAGTGAAAAATTTTAAAATTTTATATGTGCAATCGGTGAATTTTTATGTGTGCAACTTATAACATTAAAAATTCATGTGGGTGCAACTTTATTTAAGGAATTTTGATACCTTAAAAAATGATTGCCTAAATAAGTAAATAAATAATTAATACATTAAATTAATAAATCAACAACATCCAATCATATTTCCAAAATTAGAACCCAATAAATCCAATACTAAATATTAAACCCATTAACCCTGTTAGGCAGAAAAATGCCTCAATCAAACCTATTTATTATCATACAGGGAGATTTCTAATCAAACCTGATTGATACACTTAGGGGAGATTTAAAGGCTTTTTAATGCCACAATCAAACCTGATAAGTGATATACAAAATCAACCCATGTCTCTGTTACACTGTAACATTAGTTGTAACTTGTTAGTTTATCAAAGCTGTCCATATCTGTTGGACAAGTTTGACAGATGATGTCTAAGTTGTCCATATCTGATTGTACAGTTTAACACGGTTAAGTGTTCTGTTCTTTGTGAACAGGACTTGTTTGTTGTGAGCAGGTTTAACACTTCATGGAATATGTTTCCATATCTTCATGCAAAGTTTTGAATGATGGGATCAGCCTAAGGATTCAAGACAATGTGGAAATTCAGAACTGCTGTATATCGGCCAAAGCTGCTCTGAAGTATTGTAAGGTCCCTCCCTATCAAATCTATCAAGGCGTTGCGACGTCAAATGAGTGTGGAATCCTCACTTAAGGATAACGGATCAAACACAAATACTGACACCGGAAAACGAAGCCAAACACGATGTTAATCGACATAATATCAACTCCACAAACTGTATCGCTCCTTTGGTGGTAGTGTTTCACTCAAAAAATGTCTGGAAATTGTGATTATCAAAGTTGTCTTTAATTCTTGAACATAAGTTCATAATATATACGTTAAGTTCGTGCATGGCCCAAGCCCACGAACTTATAAGTTCAAGCCCATGCAACTATGTTCGTATGAACTTATCAGTCATAAGTTCGTATGAACTTATTCACCATAAGTTCGTATGAACTTATTAACCATAAGTTCGTACGAACTTATCAGCCATAAGTTCATACCGACTCACTCATGAACTTATCATGCAGTCACGAACTTATCATGTGTAAGGTCCACACACCATGGATCTATTCAAGGCGTGACAACGTCAAACGAGTTCGGAATCCTCATTTAACACTTAACGGATCGATCACACGGAAACACGGAGCTGAACACGATGTTGGACGATAGAATACCGACCCTACACAATGTATTGCTCCTAAAACAGCCTGAAATTCTTTCTAGTTAATCTGTGCACACTCACGAATCTCTGAAAGTCTAAATCTCGAATTCGTTCTCTTTGCTCTCAAATTTGTCTGAACTTCTGAGCCAAAAGTCACGAACACCTAAATTCCCAAGCATAAGTTCATGATATAACCCTTAAGTTCGTGTATGCCCCAAGCCCACTAACTTATAGGTTAAAGCCCATGCAGATAAGTACGTACGAACTTATCAAGGCTAAGTTCGTATGAACTTAAGAGCCTTAAGTTTGTGGCCTTATCCTCATGAACTAATTCTCATAGGTTCATACATTATGAAGTTATCACCATAAGTTCATAGCCTCATGAACTTATTCTCATAAGTTCATACCTTATGAACTTATCTAACCATCATGAACTTAACATGAACTAGACTGCTATCGTCACACCGGGTGTACCAACAGACTCCCCCTTGACGATAGCTTCTAGTTCATGACTCATTCAAAAGAGCTATTCTATTACAATTGACTATCAACCGTATACTAGATTGTTGTCATCACACCAAGTGTACCAACAATCTCCCCTTGACGATAGCTTCTAGTAGCTTCTTATTGATCTACAAGACTGGGTCTGATCAGATTGCTTCTTGCACATAAACCCTGTTCAAAGCATACCCTGATGACTCTCTGGTATATTCTGCCTTCAGATTTATGACCTTCATGAAATACAATCGGCTATTTGTGAAGCTTCTACATATCACCTTGAGATAGATTCACAAGGTGTAAGGGATCATATGCCTCCAAAATAACTACAACAGACACCATCCTCCATAATAGCTTTAGCTGTTACGTTGTTAACATATCACCACTTCATGTTTCCTAGAACATCTTGCGGCATAGCTCTCAATGGAACTTGCTTTAAGCATCTTACCGGTTTATAGACTATCTTCGTCCATGATCTACCAGTCTGAGGATTTATTCTTGTTTCGTCCACTGTTCTTCTACCAATTCTTGTATTAACCTTTTCAAACCAGATTGACGTATCTTCCGATAGTTTTTTGCAAAACCCTTCAGCATAAGAGTCGTCTCCTAGGTTGATAAGGGCCTTCCAATTAGGTATTTCAGAATCTGATTTATCATTTAGTTTCAGCACATCTAGATCTATCACATTCTTATCTTCATTCACCATTCCTTCATCGAATGACTTCCAATCAGGTGTATCTCCAGTAATAAACGCTCCTTCCTCAAGATCCTCCTGTTCTGAGTCATCTTCGAAGTCGCACCTCATTTCTTCTTCATCCAACCCTGACAAAGTTCCTGAACATATCTTCTTCAGTTGCTTCTGTGACCTCTGAAGCCTTGTCTTTTCCCTAGTCAGTGTCTGATGAGCCAGACTCCCCCTGAAGATCCTTAAGCTGAGCAGTTTGTTGTCTTGAAAGATCTGCCAGCTCATTGTCTTTTTGAGCATTTGAGTCAACTCTTTCGCCTTTTCTACGAATATGCCTCAAGGCTCAAGGCATCATTGCTACAATCCTCCCACTGAGATGGATGATCTTTTAACAATATCTCCAATATAGCCTTCAGATTTACACTCTGTTGCTGCTAATCAGTCACTGTTTCATCAATCGCCTTTGACAACTAAAGAATCTGTACTGCCTGTTAAACCTTAAAATCTAAAACTATTTAGACTTATTCAACAGATGAAACAAATCCTAATAGGTTCAAATAAGGTTTATAAAGTTTCCATTTTAAATTTTATAGCCTAAAACCTAGAGTTTATAAAACACTTTGTTTTTCGGATATCTAAACTCAAAATATTGATAAACATGCATTGAAACTCTCCTTACTTACTTTATTTGATGGTTTAGAAGCTAAACCAAAAGCATTAGGATTAAGTTCGAGAGAAACAGTGCTTTAAGTTGATATTTTGAAAAACTTTAAAAAATTTTCAAATTTTTCAACTTATCGCGGAACACTTCACTTTGAACAATTGATTATCACGCATCTGTTGTTTTTCCAACTGGGACAAATCTTAGTAACTGACCTCGATCCTATTTATTTAAAATTTACCTAAAAAACTAAAAAGTAAAAGAAAATAACTAAAACTAAGTTGCAAGAACTAAAAATAAAAAAACATAACCTAAATATTTTTGCAAGAGAGTCATCGACGCACTTTCGGTGTTGCACTTTCACACTTTGGAATTTTTGATTCCTGTTATTGTTTGTTGTAACCGACATACCATGTCATTTGTCGGTATGTTTGTCCACTTAAACACTCAACACTTAGAATTTTCCTTTAGACTTTTTATTTATCAAAAAATTGCCTTACGTGTCCCATACTTAGATATACTTCTGTGACCAAGACAGACATACAATTATTATGACTTTTCGGTATTTGCAAATCATCTTTAAAATGCAAACTTCAGACATAGTTCTGTATTTACATACAACATACTGTCATAGTTTGTCTTAGGCTAGAGCATACTTCTTTTATTTCAGACAAGATAGTGGTGACAAGTCTGTACTTACGTACAACAAAGCGATATATCTTGCTATATTGAGTCAAAACAGCGGTGACAGGTTTGTACTTACGTACAACAAAGCGACATGTCTTGACTCTCTTTACATTTCATGCTTGCTCTTTTTTTAGGATGTATTTTGATGAAGCCATACATCCCTAGATTGATTTACATACCTCATTCATAATTATTGTAAGTGAGCCTCTAACACAGAAATTAAGACCTTTTGGTCAAACATCTAAGTTAGTTACACATATGACATTTTCTTGATTGTTTTTTAGCTTTTAGGAAAACCTTCATGTTTTATGCCTACCAACATATCAGAACATGAATATGTATATCACTTTGATTTTATAGTGCATTATGTGTGAAAGTTTAACACTTAGAGTTTGTTAGACTGTGCTAATTTTAGTCACGTTGAACCTTGGACTCTAAGATTTCTCTTTTTATTTTCATTTTTCTCCTTTTTTTTGAAATTTTTTTATGGTTTTCTCTCTTTTTTCTTTTCTTTTTCTCTTTATGTTTTAAGTAAAGTAACTAATAAGATAAACTAATAACTTAAAAATATTTTTTAAAAAATCTACTGAGGTCAGGTTACTCTGGATTACGCATCCCATTTAGTTGGACTAACAACTCAAAGCGTGATCTATCAAATGCTTTTGTGAACAGATCCTCATAGTTGACTATTACCAACTCACACACTTTGCCTTTTTCCCGTAACAATTCTCAACTTGGTCTAAGGACCCAAGCAGCATGCCTGATGTTTCGTCCTTTGTACCCTTGTCCTGCGTCAAGAGCCACCACTATCCATAAACCATTTGTTATTAGGACCTGTAGATAACTCCTGCACACTAAACAAGACAAGTTAGTTATCACGGAAAACCCAAGGCATGACTGACTTGGTAATACCATTCTCATCCATGAACGTGAATTCTTTCAAATACCCATCTCTCTTTTCAGGTGACTTGGGCTTTTGATCAAGAACATGTTCTGGATTTTAGTGATTAACGTCCACTCTTGGCCTTTGGTTTCGTCTTTGCAGGTCAACCCTAAAATAATCTCTGTTATGATACATCTCAGTGTTATAATTCGGGGCTCTTCCTAGTGTCTGATGTCCATTAGGAGTAGGAGACCAAACTGGATTGTAATTCCTCTTTGGTGTATTATTCCTAATGATAGATTGGGGGCCAGACCTTGATTGACTTGGGAATCTGTATGTTGAATTATTCCTAAGTCCTTCATTTTGTCTGAGAGAGACCGGTGGTTGTCTACTCCCTAACCGTGACAGTACACTAGAGTTCTATTAGAAATTTGAGAACTACTCCTGCTCGTATCACTAGGCATTGTTTTTAAGCTTTGTTGTTCTTATTTTCCTAAGTTTGGTGAAGACTCAGGCTTCTTATATGGACAACCTGAACCAACATGTCCTTTCTCATGACACTTAAAGCAAGACATCTTGTCAATAGATTTCTTATAGGCAGTCTTTGACTTAGGAGTCTCACTAGTGTACTGATTATCTGTATCAACTTCCCTGTTCAATTACTCTCATTTCTTACCCCTTACAGTTCCAGCTGCATATAGTTTTGGCACACTACTAGATGGAACAAACTGTACAGATTACTTAACCTGAGGAATAGTCGTTGATAATTTAGCATACTCAGCTACCTTTACTTCATCTGATTTAACCAATTCCATGGTCTCATCCTTAGGACTAGGTACATAGTTGATGTTTGCCTCGGCAACCTTAACTCTAGACTCAGCTAATTCCATATCTTTAATGGAGATCTCTTTGGTCAGTGACTCTACATGCTCATTAATTAGTTCATTCCTAACACTTTGTTCAATAAGTTAGTCATTCAGAACTATCATATCTTGAGCATTAGCTCTCAGTTTGGGCTCAAGATCTTCCTTAATGTCTAATAAACTAGCATTATCAGATTTTAAGGATTGATTTGAGCATTCATTGAAGTGTGTGTCTCTAGTACTAGATTCAATTTATTATTCAAAGTAGTACATAAAACACATAAATCATGGAAATTAGAAAAGTTAAGAGTTACCTTTTTCCGATCAGATTCGATGTTGGCCATCCGAGCTGCAAACTACAAAGTAGTCAGCTCCTCAGTATTCTCCAGCACCAAAGGATCTAAATCAGACTGCTAGATATCCTCTTCCTTTTCCTCTTCTGCTCCCGTATCCGTTTCTGTCACTTCGGCCATGAAAGCCCTAGGGGGCATTTGGTTCGCAGCTTTTTTTCTCTCGGATTTGCATTTTGTCAAAGGATTTGCATTATGTAGCATTTGCATTTGTCAGGATTTTGTCAAAGAATTTGCATCATCTTATAGAAAAAAATTTGTTAATATGGAAAAGCCAAGGTAACTGGGATTTAAAATCCTAAGGGGGAGGCTGGGATTTTAAATAACAAAGAATTGAGGGATTTAAGAAATCCTGGGATTTTAAATCCTTACTGAAATCTGCGAACCAAACACAGGATTTTAAAAAAAGTCCCAGGAAATCCCAGGAATTCCGCGAACCAAACATCCCCCTAGTGTTTACCTCTGGATGAGTATTCCAATCATACATGCCATCCAAGTGTTTGTTAGAAGCCACATTAGTAAGTAGACCAGCCAATGAACCCTGATTCCCTGATCTCTGATTCCCTGAACTGGTTGAATAATGACGTCCCGGGTTCTGATTACTATCCATCTTGGGTCTTCGACACTCTCTCGCAAAGTGTCCCAACCCCTGACAGTTATAGAACTTGACCTTTGACTTATCGAATCCTACATTGTTCACACTTAGATTTCTTCTTGTTCTTTTCATGAACCTTTTAAGTCTTTGTGTGACCATGGCCAGTTGCCATTGTAGGTCCATTTGCTCCAAATCATCCGGATCCACCTGATCATAATCTTCTTCCTATAGAGCTGGATCATTTATTTTCCCTTGAACACAATTCCCGTAAGCTGCTACAAACGATGCTAGAAGCTTCAGTTGCTTCTCTGCAGTTTTAGTACTCATTGACATTTTTGTGTATTCCTGAGATGATGATCCTGAAGTAGATGCCTGTGGCTAATCATCCGGATTTGAAAAACACCTAAGATTCTTCTGCTTTTCTTGGTATGCCCACTTGTTCTTCAGAATAGAACGCTATAGCTTCAGACTTAGGTACACTAGAAGTTGATGGCTTAGCCTTTCCAAAGTACATTTCAGGATCATGTACTTGATCGTATTCCATCTCCTTCTTTTGTATCTTGAAGTTATAAGCCCTCAGTGTTCCAATGACTTATTCAAGAGTGAGAATGGCCAGTTTATCTTCATCATGCTTTATCAACATAGTGTACATCTCCCACTTTGATGGTAACGCATCTAGAAGTTCCTCAATTTTTTCTAACTCTGGATACTAGACCCTGTGATTATCAAGCTCTGTCAAAAGGTGATAGAACCTTGTGATTATGTCATCCAAGGTCTCATTCTTCAGCCCCTTGAGGATCGCAAATTGTTGCTTCAACAATTTTGTTCTCCCCTTCCTAACCCTAGGATTTCCCTCATACCTTCTCTCCAACGCCTCCCATAGTTCTTTAGAGGTTCAGTGATGTTTAAAGGTGTGCAGAATGTCCAAAGGTAATGTCATTCTAATCGACGATAAAGCCCGATTCTGAGCTTCATAAATCCTCTTGTCCTCAACTTTCATGTGTTGATAGGATAGAACTTTGTTTCTGCCCTCGAGCTCTTGTGTTGGGGGAACATAACATTCGTCTATGCATATCCACATACGCATATCATTGAATCTAGCGAAGTCCGCAAACCTATCTTTCCACCAGTAGTAGTCCTCAATTTTCATCAGCTTGGGTGGTGAATTTGATTTGCCCACTTCGTGATCCATTTCCAAAAACTTATGCAAACTTGACATTCTCGTTAAACTTTTTGTTCATGAACTTAAATTATTTATTTTTTTAAAATAAATGTGAAACAAGTTCGTACAAACTTAGATTAAGTTTGTACGAATTTAGTTAAATTCGTTTTACCAAATTCTATATATTTAAAGTTAAGTTCGTGGGCAACTAAGATCGAGAGACTCAAGTTCGAAAAAACCTAATTCGTGTCTAACAAGTTCGTAGGATATGAAGTTCGTGAAACCCTAAACAGACAAGTTCGAAACTTCTGACAACTTCGAGAGCCGCAAGTTCGTAGAGGAGCATCTGACAAGTTCATGGGAACCCTAAAACACCCTCCTAAGTTCGAGCGTCGCAAGTTCGTGAAACGGCCAAAATTCGATTCTTTTCCAAAAAAGCAGATTAAATCAATGTTTTTAAGGATAAAAACAATGAAATCCAGTAAAAAGATGAACTAAGAAGATTATAGGCTTGACGATAGTATACCGAACCTACACGATGTATTGCTCCTAAAACACTCTGATATTCTTTCTAGTTCGTCTGTGTGCACTCACGAATCTCTGAAAGTCTAAATCTCGAATTCGTTCTTTTTGCTCTCAAATTTGTCTGAACTTCTGAGCCAAAAATCATGAACTCCTAAATTCCCAAGCATAAGTTCATGATATAACCCATAAGTTTGTGTATGGCCCCAAGCCCACAAACTTATAGGTTAAGGCCCATGCAGATAAGTACGTACGAACTTATCAAGGCTAAGTTCGTACGAACTTAGGAGCCTTAAGTTTGTGGCCTTATCCTCATGAACTAATTCTCATAAGTTCATACATCATAAACTTATCACCATAAGTTCATAGCCTCATGAACTTATTCTCATAAGTTCATACCTTATGAACTTATCTAACCATCATGAACTTAACATGAACTAGACTGATGTCATCACACCGGGTGTACCAACAGACTCCCCCTTGACGATAACTTCTACTTCATGACACATTCAAAAGACCCTTTTTATTACAATTGACTATAAACCGCATACTAGACTGCTGTCATCACACCGGGTGTACCAACATCATGCAATCATTAACTTATCATGCAATCGTGAACTTAATACACAATCATGAACTTATCATGCAATCATGAACTTAAGACATAAACATGAACATATAATCGTGACTTTGTATTCATAATGTCATATCTATTACAATTGACTATCAATAACAAACTAGAATGATGTCGTCACACCGGGTGTGTAACATCCTCGAATTCAATTACTGTAATTCGGTTGTGGTGCTGTTGCCGAGGTAGAGGGCATCGATTGATCCATCCTTTGACGTTTAGCCCTATGATGCCTACGGGCGGGGATTTGCGATGAGTGATAACAATCTTTAGAGCATGTTTACACGGCAGCGCCTGTAGCCAGTTCGCGCCCGTGCTACAGGGTTTTAGCTAACCATTGTTGTGTGCGGTCGTTAGCTGGGGAATGGTCCCCTCAGTGATTGTGTGTGCAGGGCTTCGGATCTCATGCTGTTTGTTCATACCTGAGTTGTGATGTTGATTGCCAGGGACAGGGATAGAGAGTGTCATGCGTGTGTGTTATGTGTATATGTGTTATGTGTTTTTGCTGCAGAGTCTAACCCTCGCGTACTCACGAGCTTCCGAGATTACGTATTCGAGTGTACCATGTTCAGGGAATCAGAGAGGGGATTGGTAGCTGTGTTCGCTGGATCGGGACTTGGGGATCTTTGTGTCTGTTTTGTGTAGTAGTCAGACTGGTACTGTATGTGATAGTTAATAGTCTGGCTTTGTATGCTAGCTTAGTTGGGTTAATCATCTGTATCAGATTTGTGTTAAAGGTTTTATCAGTGATTTGTAGCATCCTCTGACATGTGTTGTGTAGACGATATGCGTTATTGCCACCTGTATATTGTAAATGACGTGACATTTGTGTGGGAAGAGAGTGTGTTACATAATACATCTTAATTTACACCTATTACTTTATTCATTTTCTTCTGATTATTTTGTTAAATTAATATGTTCCGATTTAATTACAAAATATACAAACTAAATGAATATGTCAAAATATACAATCCAAAACGTATACGTTTCGTTAAATCAAAACATATAAATGTTTATGTTAAGTTTATACAATTTATATATTTTACTTAAAAGTTAGAATTAATTTCAATTGTATCAATGTTACAGATATTTAAGTTAAAAATGAATAAAATGCTGAATTTATATATTTTTTTCAAAATTAAGTCAAAACTTAGAAACGTAAAAAAAATTCAATTGAAAATGAATAAAATGTGAAGTTTACATATGTAACACCCTCGAACTAGCGTCAATTGCCACGGAAATAACCGTCATCAATAATATAATATAAAAGTCTCTAACTATTCCTAAAGCACATATGCGGAAACCCGATAATTTTAAAACATTAATTTACACGACCAAGTCACGGAAATCCCTGAATATAACGCAACCTATCCGAAGTATACATAACAACCCCAAAATGTAACTACCTCTAGCACAGGTTGCTAACTCCTCAAAAGATGCAACAGTAACCCTACTTTGGTCAAGCAGGCCTACTAGCGCTCCGATCACCTGAGATACACACAATAACACACACAGGTAGCTATAGCTGGTGAGAATGCAAGTCTTGGTGTACGATTATAAAGCTCGATAAAAGAAGTAACCTCGATAATAAAATGTTCAGCGTTCTCAACTGAACAAATATATGAGATCCCACAGGGTAGCTCGAATGAGTACTCAACTCGTGTGGACGAATCCACGTACCCAAATCCTTAGACCGCACAAAGCAGTCGTCAGGACTAAGAAGGGAATCGGGAGCGACCCGACCCCTGCCCAGCCGTACGGTTAAGTATCTCGATAGCTCGTGTGTCCCAATCTCATACAGTAAAACTCAGTTCACAATAAACACAGTATACATGCATGATAGTATCTCAATAAAAACTCGTAATAAAAGCTCAATAAAAGATCATGCAAGTATAAATAAATAATCGTACAATTATCACGGAAAAGCATGCAAACTCACCTGCCCTGCTAGATACACTACTAAGTCTCGGTTCCCTGGCCTTTCCCAACCCTATCAACTCGAGACCCTGAAATCACAACACAATGACTCAATATCACAATCTCAATCCAACAACTCTAATACCCAATTCACAAAGAACTACACAACTCGAATACCCAAACACAAGACACAACAAGCCCAAAAACCCGAACCCCAAACCCTGTCGCATCGCGGCCGCACTAACCCATCGAGGTCGCGGTCGCGATGACCTGATGTCGTCCGCGCTCGCATCGCGACCCTTGCCCATAGCCGAACTGCCATCGATCCCCTCAAGAACATCACGGCCCACAATCAAGGGATCGCGCCCGCGCTCACTGAAGAATAGAACCAGTGAGCTCTGTTTTTATTACAGTCCAAAGATTTAATCCCCAACACCACCTTAACTCGATTTTATGCAACTTTACTATCTCAAATTTACTCAGTACACATACAAAGTCAACTAAAACATGGGACCTAGTGATATAAATTTGTATTTTGTGGTATCGGAATCGGATTTTTGGGTATCGGACCGAGTTAAACCCAAAACGTATATATTGTCTTCCATTTTGCTTCTTTAACTCATTTGAAAAGCCAGAGCTAAAGTGTGAGTGTGTGTATTGTGAAATTCAGCAACCATAATCAGAGATTGAGAAGATGAATTAGAGCTTCAAGCTGTTGGAATCATCACCAACTTCTTCGTTTGAATTGGGTCCCTACTTGAGGTAATTTTGAGCTTAAATTCGCGGATTAATTGTTGTTGATTGTGGATAAATAGTTGAATTGAGTTTAGATAGGTTTTTGGGTAAATTCGAGTCTACATGATTGAGTTATTTCGAGCTGAAATTGAGTTGGGGAGATTTCCCCTGGTCTGCTGTAAAACAGAGCATTCCTGCTGCTGTTCGTCCGTGAGCGCGGTCGTGATCCCCTGATCGCGGGCCGCGATGTTCTTGGGTTGATTGTAGGCGGTTCCAGTCCGAGCTCGGGTCACAATGTGAGCGCGGCCGAGGCTGGGGGTCATCGCGACCGCGACCGTGATTGGTTCAGTGCGGCCGCGATTGACCGAGTGCGGCTGCGATGCGGCGGGGGTTCAGATTGGGATTGTGTGCGTTAGGGTCTTTGGGTTATGTGAGTTGTTGGGAATTGTGTATAGGGTTATTGGGTCGAAATTGTGATATTGAGTCATGTGTTGTGATTTCAGGGTTTCGGGTTGATAAGGGTCGGGAAGGGCAGGGAACCGAGACCGAATAGTATAGCTAGCTGGGCAAGTGAGTTTGCATGTTTTTGTTGAGATACTTGTACGGTTATTTTACTGATACTTGCATGATCTTTTATTGAGCTTTTTATGAGATATCATGAGTTTTCTTACGAGCTTTTTATTTAGATACTAGCATGCATGTATTACTGGGCTATTGTAAACTTTATTTTAAATATGAGATTTGAGACACTTGAGCTATTGAGATACTAAACGTACGGCTGGGCAGGGGTTGGGTCACTCCCGATTCCCTTTTGAGTCCTGACGACTGCTTTGTGCGGTCTAGGGATTTGGGTACGTGGATTCATCCACTCGAGTTGAGTGCCGATCTGAGCTACTTTGTGGGATCTCATATACTTGTTCAGTAGGGAACGCTGAACGTTTTATTATCGAGCTATTATTTTTTGAGCTTTATAATCGTACTCTAACCCTTGCATTCTCACCAGCTTTAGCTGACCTGTGTGTGTTGTCATGTGTATCTCAGGTGACCGGACTGCTAGTAGGCCTGCTGGACCGAAGTAGGTTTACATCTTCTGTGATCGAGGAGTTAGCTACCTTCTGTAGAGGTAGTTATATTTTGGGGACTATTTGTATATACTTAGGATAGGTTGTGTTATATTTAGGGATTCCCGTGACTGTCTATTGTATAATTAAAGTTTTAATATTATTGGGTTTCCGCATATGTGTTTGGGAATAGTGTAGGGATTATTATATTATGTCACAGATGATGTGTCATTTACGTGGCATTTGAGGTTGGTTCGAGCGTGTTACAAGCTTGGTATCAGAGCCTAGGTTTAAGAGATTAAGTATCCAGTGGATGCTTAAGCTTAAACCACAGAGTCTAGATCCTTGGATTGTAATCCGAAGTAGAGTATTAGGTGATAAACGAGTAGTGCGTAGAGTCTTGTAGAGTTAATTTGTGTTATTATTTTGTTGTGCAGGTTATTATGAACCGTCAGGGCAGCGGGCCTCTGGGGGATGACCATTGGGATGATGAGCCCTTGCGTAGGTCTGACTTATATTCTGTGATAGGCCAGAGCTTGGATGAGCGTTTTCCGGGTCAGGGTGCGGGTAGGGGTCGAGGTGCGGTGCCTCCGCCCGAGGGAGATCAGGGTTCTGGGGCTGGCGCTTCTTCTAGCCACCCATCGCGAGGGTCCTTTAAGGACTTTATAACGGGCCACCCTTCGAAGTTTTTCGGTGGAGTTGGTGCCTCGAAGGCACTGGATTGTTTTAGAGAGGTTGAGGCTGCTTTCCGTATAGCGCACGTGGATCGAGCAGATAGAGTGAGTTATGCCTCCTACCTTCTGAAGGGAGGAGCATTGAGATGGTGGAGTTCAGTTGTCAGCGCTCAGGGAGTTGATGAGGCCTACTTGATTTCTTGGGAGGAGTTTCGTACAGAGTTTGAGCTGCAGTATTGTCCGCTGGATACGAGGAGAGAGCTGGAGTGGGAGTTTATTAATCTGCAGCTGGGATCCAGATCCGTTCAGGAGTACATTGACGTGTTTAATGATAGGGCACAGTTTGCGCCGCATCAGGTAGCCACAGAGGACCGAAAGGTTAATATGTTCATCGAGGGTCTGAGGCCGGATATCCGAGAGTTTTTAGGGATGTTGCATGACCCCACTTTCTCATCAGCGATGGAGTACGCCAGGCGTAGAGAGAGAGAGAGAGAGAGGTTGAGAGACAGCGGGAGTAGCCGGCTCCCCAGAGACAGCGTGTGGAGGCATCGGGGCAGGGGCAGAGTTCAGGGTCTTCGAGATTTTATCAGGAGAGCCGTCAGGGTTGTTATAGTGAGCAGCAGGGACAGGGTTCAGGGGCTCGGCAGTATCAGGGTCGGAGTGAGGGACAGTCTGGGGTCAGTCACGGACAGGGTCGGGGTGGTCAGAGACAGCAGGGGCAGCGACAGCAGGGTCTGGGCCAGAGGCAGAGTCATAGCCAGGGGAGTGTTGGGAGGGGATCTCGGGATTCTGGCAGTAGAGTTGAGAGTTCGGCATCGGTAGAGAGAGATTGCCAGCGGTACCATCACCGCCATGCAGGGTCGTGTGCCCCGGAGCATCTTTGTTGCTTTCGATGTGGCCAGTTTGGTCACACTGCCGCTGTATGTACTTCACAGGAGTCCTTGTGCTTCCGATGTGGGAAGCCAGGTCATATGTCTCGGGATTGTCCGAACCCCGGAGCGGGATTTCCGGGATCGAGTTCGAGTGAAGCTGGGTCGTCAGGGTCATTGTCGGCACCTCGGGGAGGTGGAGCACCGAGGGCTCGTGGCAGGGTCTTCCAGGCTACTGCGGAGGAGGCGCGTGAGTCGCCTAATGTTGTATCTGGCACGTTCATCCCTAATGGACTGCGTGCCTTTATTTTGTTTGATTCGGGATCTGATCGTTCTTATGTATCTGCCTCCTTCTGTGATTATTTTCCTATGCCTTCATCTGAGTTATATGTGCCTGTTATTGTTTAGCGTGTTGATGGTAGTACTGTATTAGTGAGTCGTATTTATAGAGATTGTGCATTAGAGGTAGACGGTCACCGATTTTCCATAGACTTGATGCCTATGGAGATTAGCAGTTTCGATGCCATTGTTTGCATGGATTGGCTGATAGAGTGTCACGCGGATATCTTTTGTTCTAAGAAGATGATTCGTATCCCGATTTCCGAGTCAGAGTCAGCGATTGTGTATGGCGAGAAGCGTAGAGGGGAGATGAGTATAGTGTCGATGGCTCAGGCGTAGAGGTATGTGGCGAAGGGATGTGCCACTTATTTAGCGTATGTGGTAGACGCGAAGGAGAAGAGGGAGGTTAGTGATGTGCCTGTAGTTAGAGAATTTCCCGACGTATTCCCAGACGAGTTGCGGGTCTGCCGCCTGACCGGCAGGTTGAGTTTAGAATCGACCTAGTTCCCGGGGCCGTTCCTATTGCGCGCATGCCGTATCGGTTAGCTCCTACCAAGATGCGCGAGATGATGACGCAGCTTCAGGATCTTTTAGATCGTGGGTTTATTCGCCCCAGTTCTTCTCCGTGGGGAGCCCCCGTGCTATTCGTGAAGAAGAAGGACATGTGTATAGATTATCGAGAGCTTAATAAGGTAACGGTGAGGAACCGTTATCCCTTGCCGAGGATTGATGATCTTTTTTATCAGCTTCAGGGGGCGAGTTCCTTTTCGAAGATTGATCTGCGTTCCGGGTATCACCAGTTGCAAGTCAGAGACGAGGCTGTGCCTAAGACTGCATTCAGGACCAGGTATGGTCATTATGAGTTTTTAGTCATGCTGTTTGGGCTGACTAATGCCCCAGCAGCGTTTATGGACTTGATGAATAAGGTTTGCAGGCCGATCCTTGACCATTTCGTGATTGTGTTTATTGATGATATCCTGATCTACTCGAGGAGTAGCAAGGAGCGTAGCCAGCATCTGAGAGAGGTTCTGAGTACTTTGCAGCGACAGAGGCTATACGTCAAGTTTTTGAAGTGCGAGTTTTGGGTTTGAGAGGTGCAGTTCTTAGGGCATGTGGTGACGAGCGAGGGCATTAAGGTGGATCCTTTGAAGATTGAGGCTATTATGAGTTGGGGCCAGCCCACATCTGTATCCGAGGTTCGCAACTTCTTGGGTTTGGCCGGGTATTATCGGCGATTTATAGAGAATTTCTCGCGGATCGCAGTGCCTTTGACGATGTTGACGCGATAGTCTATGCCGTTTGTATGGACTGAGGAGCAGGAGAATGCCTTTCTAGAGTTGAAGAATCGGTTGTGTAGGGCTCCGATTCTAGCCTTGCCAGAGGGTTCTGAAGTCTCCAGCAGCTGCGGAGCGGGGGATAAAGGAACAGCAGGATTACAACATTGCACATGGATTTTGCTGTTTATTGCGATGCTTGCTTCACCGGGTTGGGGTGTGTACTGATGCAGAGAGGCAAGGTGATTGCTTATGCCTCGAGACAACTTCGGAGTTATGAGTTGAGTCGGCCGGTGCATGATTTAGAGTTGGACGCCATAGTCTTTGCTTTGAAGATATGGCGGCATTATCTGTACGGGACGCGTTTTACAGTGCACACCGATCATAAGAGTTTACAGTATCTGTTCATCCAGAAGGAGATGAACATGAGGCAGAGACGCAGCACGGAGCTTTTGACGGATTATGACTGCGATATCCAGTACCACCCGGGGAAAGCTAACGTGGTGGCGGACGCTTTGAGCAGGAGATCTTACGAGCAGACGGTTACGTCCAGAGCTTCTCGGTTAGAGGTTGCGTCGACGCTGATTGATTGTCTTCGGTTAGCTCAGGAGGAGGGGTTGAGGGGCGAGAATGTGCAGAGAGAGAGATTAGCTGGACAGTTGGAGTTACTGAGTAGAGATGATCGAGGATTTATGACCCTTCGAGGTCGAGTATGGGTCCCTAGAGTAGGCAGTTTGCGGCAGTTGATTCTAGACGATTCCCATAAGTCTAGATTGTCGATCCATCCGGGCAGCACGAAGATGTACTGAGATCTGCGAGTTCACTATTGGTGGCCAGGGATGAAGAGGGACGTGGGGAAGTATGTGGAGGCGTGTATGACGTGTCTGAGGGTTAAGAATGAGCATCAGAAGCCCCATGATAGACTTCAGCCGTTAAAGATTCCAGAGTGGAAGTGGTATGATATCACCATGGACTTCATAGTGAGACTCCCGCACTGTTCGTGGGAATGATATGATCTGGGTTATTGTTGATCGACTTACGAAGAGTGCCCACTTCTTGGCCGTTCGTGGGGCTATTTCGATGGATCAGTTGGCGAGCCTCTACATCAGTGATATTGTTGTGAGACATGGAGTTCCGAGATCTATCACGTCTGACCGAGATAGCTGATTTGTGTCGCGATTCTGGCAGAGCTTTCAGAGAGAGTTGGGCACCCGAGTTCAGCTGAGTATAGCCTATCATCCGCAGACAGGGGGTCAGACAGAGCGGGCTAATCAGACTTTGGAGGATATGTTGCGGGCTTGTGTTATTGATTTTGGGGGTAGCTGGGATCTTCATTTGCCGCTTGTTGAGTTTGCGTATAATAACAGCTACCACGCGTCTATCGGCATGCCTCCGTTTGAGGCTCTCTATGGGCGTAAGTGTTTGACTCCGGTATGTTGGGGAGAAGCCGGAGAGCGTCCTATCAGCGGGCCAGAGGTTCTTCAGGAGACGAGCGACAAGGTCGCTATGATTCAGCAGCGGATTAGGACGGCTCAGAGTCGCCAGAAGAGTTACGCGGATCGCCGGATGTCCGAATTAGAGTTTCAGGTCGGAGACTCCGTGATGTTGAAAGTCTCACCCTGGAAAGGGATTATTCGATTTCGGAGACGAGGTAAGCTGGGCCCGCGCTATATTGAGCCATTTGAGGTTATTGAGAGGATCAGAGATCAGGCTTATCGTCTGGATTTGCCTTCAGAGCTATCGGGAATTCATAATGCCTTCCATGTCAGCCACCTTCATAAGTGTTTGGCCCGTGATGATCAGCGAGTGCCGTTATCAGAGATTGAAGTCGATGATAGACTTCAGTATGCCGAGCACCCTGAGGCAGTGACAGATCGCAAGGTGAAGAGACTACGTAACAAAGAGGTGGCGCTAGTGTTGGTACAGTGGAAGCACCATAAGGGTACCAGCGCCACATGGGAGCCAGAGTCAGAGATGCGTAGCCGTTATCCTCACCTCTTCATTTCGAGCTAGATTCTGAGGACAGAATCTTCATAAGGAGGGAGGACTTGTAACATCCCATTTTTTGGATAGGTGCGTGGAATTATTTCATTGGATTAATTGTTTAATTTGGGACCCAGTGATAAAAATTTGTATTTTGCGGTAACGGGATCGGATTTTTGGGTATCGGACCGAGTTAAACCCAAAAAGTATATATTGTCTTCCCTTTTTCTTCCTTAACTCATTTGAAAAGCCAGAGCTAAAGTGTGAGTGTGTGTATTGTGAAATTCAGCAACCATAATCAGAGATTGAGAAGCTGAATTGGAGCTCCAAGCTGTTGGAATCATCATCAACTTCTTCCTTTGAATTAGGTCTCTACTTGAGGTAATTTTGAGTTTAAATTCGCGGATTAATTGTTGTTGATTGTGGATAAATAGTTGAATTGAGTTTAGATAGGTTTCTGGGTAAATTCGAGTCTACATGATTGAGTTATTTCGAGCTGAAATTGAGTTGGGGAGATTTCCCCTGGTCTGCTGTAAAACAGAGCATTCCTGCTGCTGTTCGTCGTGAGCGCGGCCGCGATGTTCTTGGGTTGATCGTAGGCGGTTCAAGTCCGAGCTCGGGTCACGATGTGAGCGCGGCCGAGACTGGGGGTCATCGCGACCGCGACCGCGATGGGGTCAGTGCGGCCGCGATTGACCGAGTGAGGCCGCGATGCGGCGGGGGTTCAGATTGGGATTGTAGGGTCCTATGAGTCGTGCGTTCGGGTCTTTGGGTTGTGTGTGTTGTTGGGAATTGGGTATAGGGTTATTGGGACGAAATTGTGATATTGAGTTATGTGTTGTGAGTTCAGGGTTTCGGGTTGATAAGGGTCGGGAAGGGCAGGGAACCGAGACCGAATAGTATAGCTAGCTGGGCAGGTGAGTTTGCATGTTTTTTGTTGAGATACTTGTACGATCTATTATTGAGCTTTTTATGAGATATCATGAGTTTTCTTACGAGCTGTTTATTGAGATACTATCATTCATGTATTACTGGGCTATTGTGAACTTTATTTTAAATATGAGATTTGAGACACTTGAGCTATTGAGATACTAAACCGTACGGCTGGGCAGGGGTTGGGTCGCTCCCGATTCCCTTTTGAGTCCTAACGTCTGCTTTGTGCGGTCTAGGGATTTGGGTACAGGGATTCATCCACACGAGTTGAGTGCCGATCTGAGCTACTTTGTGGGATCTCATATACTTGTTCAGTAAGGAACGCTGAACGTTTTATTATCGAGCTATTATTTATTGAGCTTTATAATCGTACTCTAACCCTTGCATTCTCACCAACTTTAGCTGACCTGTGTGTGTTGTCATGTGTATCTCAGGTGACCGGACTGCTAGTAGGCCTGCTGGACCAAAGTAGGTTTACATCTTCTGTGATCGAGGAGTTAGCTACCTTCTGTAGAGGTTTTTATATTTTGTGGACTATTTGTATAAACTTCGGATAGGTTGTGTTATATTCAGGGATTTCCGTTACTGTCTATTGTATAATTAAAGTTTTAAAATTATTGGGTTTCCGCATATGTGTATGGGAATAGTGTAGGGATTATTATATTATGTCACGAATGATGTGTCATTTACGTGGCATTTGAGGTTGGTTCGAGGGTAGTTTTTCGTTCGGAGAAAAAAATAAAAGGTAATGGTTTTGTTCGAAAAACTAGAAAAATAAAATGATTTTTTTTGTTTGAAAAAACTGAAATTCAGGATTATTCATAGTTTTTTCGTTTGCAAAAAATAATAACAGAATTGTTTGTATTTATCTTCGTTTTCCAAAACAAAAAATCAGAATGGGTTCAATTTTTTGGTGCAGAAAAAAATAAAAAACTGATTGGTCTTCGTAGCTTTTTACGTTTTAAAATGAAAAACACTTAAAACATGTTTGGCTAGTAACTTCTTTTCGTTTGAAAAAACAAATAAAAGCTTAAGGTTCAAAATTTTTTGGTTTCGAAAACTACAATATAAAATGATTGTATTTTTTTATTCGAAAAAGCTAAAAAAAAAAAAGAAAAGGAAATGCTATCTAATTTGATACAATTGTTTATAATAAAAAATAAATAAGTTTGTATTTTATATTTAAAATATATTAAAATATAGGAAACTTAATAATAAAAAAATTAATACGTAAAAGGTTAAATCAATAATAATAATAATAGTTATTATTATAATTATGATAACGATAAGAATAACAACAACAACAACAATAATAATAATAATAATAATAATAATAATAATAATATTAAAAGAGTTAAATAAAAAAAATTTATTTGAAGGATCAAAATTAAAATGAACTAAAAACTTGGGGACCAAAATGTTATCAAAGAAAAGGGTAAAATGGTCATTATAAAATATTTAATCATTTGATTGTTAAAGTTAACGCCAGAATGACCATTTTTGCAAGTAAACAGTGAAAATAAGGAAATTTTATGTAAAATTGAAACCACAGAGATCGTATCCAAAATTTTATGCAAACGATCATTTCAGTAATTTACTCTTATTTTTAATAAGTACAAAAATCATACCTGTATCTAACAATTTTGCACGTTTTAGATCCTTTTGATGGATGTCGTTACCTTATGCCATTAATCCAGGGGTATCTTTGTTTTTTAGCATCCTAAAATCTTCAACCTCTAATTTTCATTTAATTTATATTTATTTTATTGTCTGATTCATATAATCCATGAACACTCTCAAAACTCCATAAATTTCTAAATCAATATTCAAACTAATATTTAATAAGAAACATTAGAAACTAAACTTAAACTCAAATTATTTTATTATCAAACTTTAATTTGAAATATAAAATGAAAATCTTAATCTAAAATGAATTTAAAAGCTAATGTTCAAACCCAAATACTCAGACTCGCTCTGCTCTAGATTTGCAATTTCCTAAACTCCTTGTTGCACCTTGCCCCCTTGTTTAGTTCTTATGATCCTCCTTCACTCTTCGGTGTGTTCGCCTTCGTGTTTTTAAAGGCTCCCCTTCTCTTGAAATTTCAGTTGTTGGTAGAGTCAAGTGGAACTCTGTCGCTGCCCACAAACCCATTGCCGCAACACCCCCTAAAACCCACCACAACGATGTGTAACATGTTCCGTTTTAATAGATTGGATGTGGAATGACTTGCCCTACCATCGGTGAAACTTTGTCGAAGCTCTAGTAGAATTTCGTCGTTCCAAGAACATGGTTCTTTTATATATTTAATTTCTAAATCTATGCTCTTTCCATATCCGGATTCTGTTCTGGATTTATAAGGTTTTAGGTGACCTTTGGTTCGCGAATGGAATTCGAATGGAATGGAATTCAAATTTAGCTTGTTTAGAACTTTTGCTAACAAAGTTGAAGAGTTAAAATTTATTTATTTGACATCAAATTATTTGTTTATAAGAATTTAACAATCATTCCAACTCAAACATGAATTACATTCCGACGCATACATGAATTAGATTCCAACATACATCTCTAAACCAATACTAAAAACTATCTTATACTCCCACCATCACGCACACTTACAAGTAAAATTTAAATTCCAATTCCTTTGAATTAAATTCCGTCAACCAAATGTCATCTTAGTGTATGTGTTTCATATTCTTTCATCTGAAAATGTTTTGATATTTGATTATATTTGACATTCACTTGACTAGAACGAGGTATTACAATATTTGTCTCTGCGTCTGTCACAATCATCCTTTTGCTATAATCACGATTCTCGCTCTGCTGTCTGTTTATGTCATTGGTTGATGTATATTGAAAGGAGTTTTGGGTGTTTGACACAATCTTTATCTTCCATTGCGTATGAAGAGCAGATAGTATACTAGTAATGGGTGTGAGTTTGTGATTTGGGTGTGAAGATTTCCTTGTTATTGATCTTGAGATATTATTACAAATGTTTGTTCACATTTGTAAATTGACTTGGAAATTTATGAAGGAATTTATAAATTTTGTATTAAATAAAAAAAAAAGTTAAATAAGAAATCTGAGGTTAAAGATGACCAAAGGAAAAAAAAAAATACCCCTAATTTAACGACATAAAATTAACGGCATCCATCAGGACTTAAAGCGTGCAGAACTGTTAAATATAGGGACGATTTTTGTACTAATTAAAAATAAAGGATGAAACCTGGACAGACCACAAGGACAAAATTTGTAATTTATTCTTGATAAATTGGTTATATTTTTTTGTTAAGAAAGAAAATATATTTGCAGTTTGTAGTTTTAACCTTCTTTAATATTACTAATGGGCTTCTAGAAAACCAAAAAAAAACCATAAACACCATAATATCTTTCTTCGGTTCTTCCCCGTAAGGTTTTCTGTTTGTATCGACTCATCCAAAATATAACTCCCAAAACCGTAGCTGCATCCGCCACCCGTTCAACGTCTTGCCTTCTTGGGTTCCGTTTTGACTCAGATTCCTTCACAGCTTCACATCTGCCCATATAAGTTCTCGTTGTCATTGGTTATCGGAGCTTCTATTCTTTGTGGTTTCATACAACCTTGGGTGTGAGGGCTGTGACAGATATGACGGGGAACGATCACCACACCAGAGAGAACAGGCATCGGAAAGGGGAGGCGACTGTGAGACACAGTGAAGAGAGAACGATAGGGAGGACACGGTGAGAGGAACGTTCAGGGGTTTTAACAGTTTAGATGTAGACTTCAGATTTTTTTTTTTAAAAAAAAATCTAACCATAACTGATGATGGTAAGACAATCCACCTCTTACTGATAACCAAAAAACAAACAGAATTAAACCACCACTTTTGTCCAACCAAATCAGACGTTAGACTCTAACAAGTAATTAGAGTTGAAATCTTACAGGCCCTCCATTCCAGATTACAACAGATGAAAACGAAGTCTTAAATTCGATCCCACATGTTTCAACTTTTTGGGGTTACTTGCCTTTTAAAGAATGAAAAGAAAAGGTGGTGGGTTTAAAAGTGGAAACTCCAAGAGCTGCATAACCTCAACAGACCACTCTTTCACTATCCAATAAAGTGAGCCAAGTGCACCAACAGTCCTTGGCTTTGAAAGGGTTGTATTCATCGACTTGACTTTATGGCTCATTGTGTTCATTAACAAAGAAAAAAAACCCGAGAAGAGTAAGGATAAAATCATGATTTTGCCATCACCCAAAGACAAAGCTAGCAGCTTTTATGAGTACAATAATATTAACTACATCACAAGATTGGTTAAGAAGAAAAGAATATACTATGTATCGTGCTTTTGGATTTAGTCAGAAGAAAAGGGGATATCACCGATCAATTGTATTGATTTTGATCTCCATTAGCTCCTCAATAGGTTGACGGCAGATTGGGCATTTGTTTGACTGAAGTCGTAAAGCTTTGGCACACTCGCTGCATAGACACTGAATGATGCACAAAAGTAGAAATCAGAAACTCTCCAAATTAAAATAAACTTTAAAGCAGTTTGTTTTGAATTTTGATATTAAAAATGGAAGAACACCAACTTTCCAGACTGTGAATAGGATATCTATATCTATATATTATAATTATGCATGTAATGACTTACCATATGTCGACATGGAAGTATAGCTGTATCCTTGGGTTCGGTCATGCATATAACACATTCTTTTCCAGAACTTGTATCATCAAAACTTTCTGCAGACTGTCCAATTCCATATATCTCATGTAGCTCGTAGCGAACTCCATCAATCCACAATATCTGCCTCATCACTCGAACTTTAAAAGGGTCCCGATTGTTCTTCTCTAAGACAGCTTGCGTAATCTGCATGTGAGGGGAAGTAGTGGTACTTGTTAACGGATCATACGGATGTTCATCAGTTGAAAACGAAGGCAATGCTGTCTTGGCACATATCACAAGTGGAAACACGTCTTCCCCTGATGATGGTTTTGAAAGAGCGTCCAACTCAAAGAATCCTAAGTCGATGCCAGTTCCTGATGGCTGCCGGAATTTTTGACCAAGTCCTTTGTGGAAAGGGATCTTCACGGGTACAAATGCTTCAGCATATACCGGAACAAATTTACAATCAGACTCTTCCTTTGCAAAGTAATAGATGGTTATGCTGTCAATCAGAAAGTTAAAAGAATTATTTGTGCGTAGAGAAAAGCCAGAGTTTTTTTGAATAAATTTTTTGGTAACATCAATCAAGTATGAATACTTATTCATCATTTGACTCTCAGTCAATTCGACATCAATAAATAGTGTTGGCAATATTAACGCATTTACTTATGACCGGGGTGATTGGGTTATGTTTTATTTCCAACTGGGTCAAATGCGTAAATAAAGAAACTTAGCTAAAAATAAAATATATCAAATGGATTGAAAGTCACCTAACATTTGATTTTAATACATATGAGTATATGACATTCTAAATTGTATTTCCCATAAAATATATGTTTATATGAAATTATCAATAAATTATTTAACCATACTTCACACATTTATTATTTAAAAAAAAATAGAAAAATGTCTGCAGGTCAAAGCATTGAATTTATCTAGTTCTGACAAACAAGTTCTAACACGTTATATGTTATCAAACCTGCTAGACCTGCCCAGGTTGCAACCTTTATGAAGGTTTTTCTTAATGACTTTCATAAGGGGTGTCAACCATTAGGGTTTGTGAGTTCAGAAAAAGTATCCAAAAGTTTGTCCTCTATACCACTTAATATATGGCCTCAAATTACTTCACTTATTACACATCAAATTATCAAATATTATATATTTAATCAAAGCATTTTTAGGACACCTTAACATATCTCTGATGCATACCCCACTTATTCATCGTAGATTTCCTACCTTGCGGACATCACCACACGATTAGGATAAAAAAATGTGTCGAAGATGCCTCAATATTTGTTTGTAGTATAAATGACTAGCTTCAGGAAGGCATGAATTTACTTACAACAGTTGAAAAATGCAGTCACATAAGAGACTCCAATTCCCAGATAGTCACCAACCAATAAGGTCACCCTCATATCTAGATAATATTTTATGTAACCCATGTGATAAAAACCCACCTCTCTAGGCAAGATATTGTCAAATTTGTACATCCGTCTCACAGTTTTGTTCTTGGTTTCGGCCCATATCACCATCCAAAACGCATATTGGCACTTGACAGTTCGGATAAAACTTCTACTTATAAACCAAACATCTCCATTCATTCATCGGTAGTTAAATGCGAAAAGTGCACCTACAGCAACCGACCCTAATTAGGGACTAAGTCGAGAGGTGCAAAAAGGCAAGGACCCAAGCTAAGTATGCTAGTAAAACATCAATACCTCAATTTTAATAGTAAAATAGTTCATAATGATAAACTTGGAAAAGGAGGTCTTAAATGATCATAGATGTATAAAAGCTTTGTGATTTCCCAATTTGGAAACTAAAACAGTGTAATCTCTGATCATAATGCGTGTGGTTGATCGTGGAAAATAGGGGATAGGAACAACAGATGTCTCTCAATGAGCTGTGATCAGGGAAGAGCAAGGAGAGGAAGAGGTTATTGTAAATTTGTAATCCATTGTAATCCTGGATAAATTTATAAGAATCTTATTCCCTATTACACTTATACAAGTTTCCTAATCACGGTCCAACTCCGTAAGGACAATTATGTTAATAGTCTGGTGTTTAGAAACTCAATCGAAACAAAATCTGCATCTCTGCCTCATGAATTTGTTCTTGATACCGACCATGTCACCGCCCAAAACACATCGTGTGAGTTAAGGTGAAACTTGTATGTATGAATCCAACATCTATTCATTGATGACATGGGACAAGTTTGTAAGATGTCACCCAATATTCAAGAATATCTTCCTCTTAACACAAGAAATGCCCTTGCAAAACTACTTACCTCAACACTAAAAAGTATTTAGGTGTCCAAGTCCCATATTTTAAGATGTCTCTTCATTCTTGAAGAACTTTCAAATGTTAACCATTCCATCTCAAACAAGCTGAGCGAGAAACAACTATCTAATACAAAGGCAAATGACTATAGGATAGGCAGAAGTAATATTATCTAAAATAAAATTGCCTAAATCATTTAGTCGAATGTTGCACATTACAATATGCAAGGGAGTAGGTACATTAAGTAGATCTTCGTCTGTGAGTAGAAGGCAACCTCAATCACGGAACATCTAAAACAATAGAACAAATATATAACCACCAACAGACCCGTTTCAAAGATCTCAAATCTGAGTGAACAATTTAAATAATTCACATAAACTAGTTTTAAATCAAGAAGCATAAGATATATGCATATGTTTATCCATCTGAAATGAAAAAAAAAAGAACAAAATAGGAAACGACTTGAGTCATGAATATAGCTTCAATTACATGCTTAAAACAACCATGACTTGTTCTGTTGTGTATATCCCCAAAACTAAAATCATGTAGATGTGTATATAGGTGGAAAAAGCTCCTAACAAAACACTCTGTTGGAGTAATGGAGTGTTCCTTGTGTTATTGAACCCACAAGGGTGGCCAAGCAGGATATGGCATAGATTTAAGACACTCCACAAGAGGCGTCTGACTTTTGAATTTATCCATGTTTAAACTATTCGGACTCACTCAGTCACTCGCATCCCAAATGGATGGTTTAAATGATACGCATAGTTTGCAGGATTTTGCTTGGGCCTGGGATGTCCTTGCTGGGTCAACTAAGGGGGCCCTGGTGGGATTTCCCTCGTACCCAAAAAAGAGCATGATGCATGAAGATTTGGAGCCTGGCACGAAATTAGGCACTTCAAAAATCAAATACACAAGAATTCAAATAAACAACGAAATTTACAAATCAATTTTCATATTTTAAATTTTTTATTGATATGAAGTGTAACAATCTGTGGGGTTTTAATGAACAAAAAACAAGGATTTAGCGCAATGAATGTAAAAAGATAAATAAACCCCTCACCGAGATTCGACAAGAACACGATGAATATAATTTCGAGCTAGCTTATAAATATACCTTAAAACCGATGGAAACACAAGACTAATCACTTGAACGACTTCAGGGGAGTACACCGGTGCTTCACCTAGTGGAACTCGTAGCTAGATAACAAAGAACACAACCGTGTGTGTGTCGCCGAATATAAGAGGGAGGGAGAGGAAGTGGTGGCCGGTTTTTAATTTACGGTTTTTCACACCCAAACTGTCACACATTATGCTATTAAATAGATGTGCAATTACATTGAATCAAAGCTAGATAACTACTAGCAAAGTCCTTTCATATTTATGCATTAATTAGATAACATTTATCTACAATAAGATGCATCTAATATTTTAAATATACTCCTATAATCAACTAAATTATACAATTAATTATTATCACGTAATAATTATTTTCTGCAATATTGAATCTTACAAACAAGTCCCTCTAATAACTGTTTTGTTAGGATCAATTAAACTATCTGGTCAATTAAATCATCAAATGATCATCTGTATTGTTTGATGCATACGTGTGTAACACTGACTTATGATAGATTTAATTGATGACTATGCAGATACTCTATGCACGTACTCTGAGTCTCCGACTTGTGCAAGCCAACTATTAAAGTTCATTGGCCTAAGGTCCCTAGCCACTCAGGTTAACCAGATGATAAGCAGATCATAAGCACTATTATGTTCTGAATGATATTCTCATGTAGAAACAATTACAAAGAATATTAGGCATAGTCCAACATGATATTTCAATCAAGTGTGGGGCATGGAGCATGTCAACCTCACCAAAGCATGTCAACCTCCACTGCTGATCCTCAAATAAGTGCACTGTCGATGTGTCTAGTACTTTGTTGCTTGTTCAACTTTATTAACAGCCTGTCAGAACTAAAGATAGCTACATAGAAGGTCATCAGGAAAAGGAATCGTCATTGAATATATCTGATCCTAACTGGATCAAGTGTAACACACTAACACTCAGTAGTGGATCATTGGTGATGATGAAAAAGGTATGCTCACTAGGACCAATGATCAATGATGTTGACAACTTTTGTATGTTTTGCAGTTTTGAGTCCCTTAGGTAGCTTAAGAAGATTGAGGAAGGACTCAAAGATGCCAACCGAATCATTATGATGCAAGAATAACTCAATCATTTTGAGAGGAACAAGGTATGCTATGGTCTTATGCTATGCAGTTAATAGCGTCTCGCGGTCGAATAGCGGTCAAGACCGCTATTTGCTATAGCGGATATCATGGTGATATAGCGGTAAATTATATATATATATATATATAATTTTTAAAAAACATAATATAATGCATATATGAAATCTATAACAAGAAGTACAGCCATGAACAACAGAACAAATTTAAATTTGGATTTACAGGTGTAGTGCAGACGTGCATAACATAATACATATATATAATTAATATCATAAAAGGTTATGTAAAAATATAATTAAAGTCATCAAATGGCCAACTAAGGTTCCATAGCGCTATTTTTACCGCTATTACCGCTATTTTATCCAAAATTGCGTACATATAGCGGTAAATAGCACCGCTAATAGTGGGACCGCTATTTGGAGAAAGTCCGCTAACCGCTATAACGCCGCTATTAACTGATGGCCATTGGTCCCAAACCTAACGGTAAAACAATCATTGGCACTAAGTGGAAGTTCAGAAACAAGATGGATAAACAAGGAAACGCAATCAGAAACAAAGCAACATTTGTCGCTCAAGGTTACAGGCAAGAAGAATGAATTGACTATGATGAGACAGTTGCTCCATTAGCTAGGCTTGAAGCAACTCGTATGTTTAAGAGCACAAACGCATACCACATGGATGTGAAGAGTGCATTTTTAAATGGAAAGTTGCAAGAAGAATCCAAGTGAAGCATCCATCGGTTTTGAAGATGAGGAGCAATCAAGTATGTCTACAAGCTAGACAAAGCTTTGTATGGTATAAAAGAAGCTCCAAGAGTCTGGTATGACACTCTAACTGCTAACTGTTAGGCGAGAGACAAATCACTCAACATTTATTGTCCACATTAACCTAAAAGATTTATTGTCCACATTTTAAAACCACAAATGTGAATCAGAGGAAGAAATTTCAAATTCACTTTCAAATTGGGTATTATGTCTACAATGAGTTATTTATTGTCCACATTAACCTAAAAGATTATTTATACCAACTCTACTAAACTAAAACAAAATATTACAACTAAGCTCCTTTAGAATTCAAGTCCCTTATTTTAACAATCTCCATGTTGACTTGAATTCCTAAAACAAAACAAACACCCAAAAACAATTATGTTCCCACAAACCAAACTACAAAGAGATAAAATCCACATATTTGGAAACACACTATCAAACTCAAAACAGTGTTGCGGTGTAGGCTTCGAAGGACCGTAGATAGGCGATCCGTTTTGGAGCCCTGAAAACCAAGCGAGCGAAGGACCGTAGATAGGCGATGAAACCAGGCGCGTGGAGCCTGCTTTAAGCCGTATAAGGACTTGTGCAGGAGGCACACATGATCTGGTTTGGTCTGGTCAATGAAGCCCGGAGGTTGTTCCAAATAGACAGTCTCTGTAAGGGTTCCATGGAGAAACGCATTCTGAACATCGAGCTGCCGGAGAGACCAACCTTGGGTAACGGCAAGGGAGAGAACAACGCGGATAGTGGTGGCCTTGACGACCGGGCTGAATGTCTCCTGATAGTCAATGCCGGGTTGCTGCCGAAAACCTTTGGCGACCAGGCGGGCCTTGTAGCGTTGGATCTTACAAGTTTGGTCCTTCTTTAGCCGGTAGACCCACTTACAGTCAACAACATTAGACTTCGGACGAGGAACTAGCGACCACGTACCATTCCGTATTAGGGCCGAGTACTCTTCAGACATAGCGTGACGCCACCGAGGATCTTTGTTAGCAACGGAAAAAAGGCGTGGTTCGATATCGGTGTGGGTTGTGTGAAAAGAGGAGGCATTATAGGGTTTGGTTTGCTTGGGGTTGGGACGTAAGTTGGCTGGACGAGTACGGGTAGTGGGAGGGGCAGTAGTAGGAGAGGGTGATTGGGTAGATCTGGGGCGACGGTGATATGTGTGAATAAGGGGAGGTTGGTCTGTAGGTGTAGGTGTAGGTGTAGGTGTAGGTGTAGGTGTAGGAGAGGTAGGCGGGTCGGAAGGTGAAGGTAGGTTAGTGGGCGTGGTGAGTAGGGTGGGGTGTGGATTAGGGTAGGTAGAAGTGTATGGGTCAGGAGGGGGTGTAGGAGAGGGAGCGGGGAGGTTTGGTGAAAGGGAAACGACTGCTCATTAAAACGAACATGGCGGGCTATGTAAAGGCGATCAGACTGTGTGTCCAAACAACGATAGCCATGATGGGTTGGACTGTAGCCAAGAAAGACACAGGGAGTAGAACGGAAGTCCATTTTGTGATTGTTGTATGGACGGAGATGAGGGAAGCACTGACACCCAAAGACTCGAAGGAAAGAGAAATCTGGTGGATGTTTGAACAAGAGTTCAAATGGGGAGACATCGGAGTTTGTCCTAGACGGCATGCGGTTGATGAGATATACAGCAGTGTCAAAAGCGAAGTGCCAAAAACGTTGAGGGACATGAGATGCGGCGAGTAAAGTGAGACCTGTTTCGACAACATGACGGTGACGACGTTCAACAAGACCGTTTTGTTCACTCGTGTGAGGACAGGAAAGGCGGTGAAGGATGCCGAGTGAGGTGAAAAATTTGGAAAGATTCCGGAACTCCCCTCCCCAATCAGTTTGGACAGTTTTGAGTTTGGTTTGAAATTGACGTTCAACCATGACAAGAAAGCTTTTAAAGGTAGCATACACATCAGACTTCAGTTTTAAAGGAAAAATCCACATGAAGCGAGAATAATGATCAACACATAATAAAAAATAAGTGTGGCCATCAAACGAAGTAACAGGAGCAGGTCCCCAAACATCACAAAAGACTAAATCCAGAACATGAGAACTTTTATAAGTAGATGGTAACAAATGCAGTTTTGACGACTTGCCTACTAAACATGAATCACACGAAAAACTACTAGAACTTTTATTAAGCAAAGGTAAACTATACTTAGAAACCATTGAATTAAAAAGTTGTGGATGAGGGTGTCCGAGGCGATGATGCCAAATTGTGGAAGAAGTACAAGTAGCGGAGAAACCAACTTTGAGAATCGGTTGACTTCGAGGAAGGCTAAAGGAGTAGAGACCGCCATTACTTGGACCCGTGAGGAGGATAGTGTGTGTAGACTTGTCCTTCACAACAAAGAAAGAAGAGTGAAATTCAATGAACACGTTATTGTCAAGACAGAATTGTTGAACAGAAAGAAGATTTTGTTTAATTTCAGGCACATGGAGAATGTTTTTAAGGGAGAAAGTTTTGTCGGGTGAATATAGGTTTGTGGAGCCAATATGGAGAATGGGTAAGCCCTTACCGTTGCCAACATGTAGATTATCGGTACCGTAGTAAGCCTCAGAGTGATCGAAACTAGAAAGGTCCGGTGTAACGTGATGATTAGAACCTGTATCCGGAAGCCAGGACGTTGATGAGGTGGCACGGGAGTCTGTGAAATTGGCTAAAGGAGGCTGTCGTGGTCGTATAGTAGCAGGGTCACGGTTAGGGCACTGTGACGGAATATGACCAATTCCACACCTGTTGCATGTACCAAATACTGTATTTTGAGTAGAAGCCCAGCTGAACTGTTCACGAGTACCACCTTGATTCCGGTTGTAGTGATTTCCGCGGCCACGACGGGAGTCACGACCACGACCCCGAGAGTTACCTGATCGATTGGTGTAGTGGGCTTGTGCAGGCTGAGCAGTAAGCGGTTGAACCTGAAGACCGAGTTGAGATAAAGCTTGCTGGAGAGCGTGAAGTTGTTCTGGAGTTGGAGTGGCGGTGGGAGTCATGGGAGTGCGATTCTGAACAGTGGCCAGGAAGGCCTGAGTTGGGGAAACATCGGGTGTAGACTTCTTGATCATGTAGTCGTGATCGGAAAGTAAACCGTGAAGTTCTGAAAAGGCAACAGGGAACTGACGGCTGATAAGGGTGGATTTTAAGCCGTTGTATTCTTCTCGAAGGCCTGAGATAACCAACATGACTAAATCTTTCTCCTTTGGGGGTTCTCCAATATTGGCTAAGGCAATGGAGTATTCCTGGGCGCGAGTCAAGTAAGCGGTGGTGGTTTCATCAGGGTTCACCTGGAGTTTGAGAAGCTGGGTTTTCAGAGTGTATTCCCTAGAAGAGGTGTGAGGGGCATAGGCACGTTCAAGGGACAGCCACAAATCTTGAGAAGTGAGGCCTTGAACATGCTGGAAGGATGCCTCAGAGATGGTAGAAAGAATGAGCATGCGAACGTGAGCATCATTAGAGACCCAGGCAATGTAATTAGGGTTCAATTGGGGTAGGGGTACTGTGGTACCATCTTTGTCGGATGAGGATGGGGAGGCTATGGTCATCGGAGGGCAAGGTATAGTGCCATCAACATAGCCAAACAAATCGTTGGTGATAAGAAACGGCTGGAGCATTGTTTTCCAGTAGCCATAGTTGGTTGGGGAAAGGGTAAAGCCAAACTTGTGGGAGTTATGAGTCGTTTACTCAGCTGGGGTGAATGGTATAAGAGAAGTCATGGTGATTTGGTGGGCAATAGGGTGCTGATCGGTGGCAGTAATGGGCGATTTCTGGTGTGTGGGTTCTGGTCTGGGGATTTCTGGTTAGAATTTCTGGTTTGATGGTGTTTGGCTGTGGGTTAAGGGGTGTGTAGAAAGCTGATCGGCGCTAGGCAGCAGGGTTGCTGGTCGGCGCAGGCTGTGGGGTTCTGGTTTGCAGCGGTTTGGGTGATAAGATAGGCTGGTGGAGCAGGGGGATCTGCAGTTTCAGGAGGTGATGGCCGGTGGTGGGGCTGTTGTATGGCAGGGGTGGTGGCCGGTTGCTACTAGGGTTGTGCCTGGTGTATGCCGGCGGCTGCTAGGGTTAGGAATCCTAGGCTCTGATACCAAGTAGAACTCAGTAATTGTTTGTATATTGTTGTGTATAAAACACTGATTACAAGGGTTTATATAAGAGATACATTTACACTCTAAACCCTATAATAGTTGCATTCTAATCCCTCTAATATAAGGAAACATATAATATAAGGAAATACATAATAAGGAAACATATGATATAAGGAAATACATATGTGTCTAATAGTGGATGTCTAAGGGGCAGCCGGCTCTTTAGTAGTTTGTCCCACATTGTTTATTATGTCTAACTAATATCTCATATTGATGATTAGTTAGAATGTTAGCCTATTAGCAATCTATATATATTGATATGCCTTATACTTATTTCTTTATCACTGAATAATAAAAGAGAGATTCCTAGTTGCCCCCATGGACGTAGGTCAGAAGATTGACTGAACCACGTAAATTCTTTGTGTTCTTTTATTGTGAGTGTGTGTGTGCGTTGTGTGATTAAAACCTAACAAGTGGTATCAGAGTCGTTAGTCGTTTTTCGGTTTTGATCAGATCACAACGCCTCCTGCCCAACCCTAGCCGCTGCTGCAGTTGCACAGCCGGCCCTAAAACCCTAGCAGCCTCCCTCAAAAACCCTAGAAGTCAAACCCAAAACCCTAGCAGCCCTTTCTGCCGCTGCTGACCAGCCACCACCGCCACTCACCTGCGCCGCCGCCACTCACCTGCTGCGTTTTTTTGTGCGATTTTTACTGCTGCAGTTCGCAGCCTCCACACCCCCCAGTCGACCTGCTGCTATTGGGCAGCCAACCCTAACGCCGACCCACCCTCTCTCTGTGCGCCACTCCAGCCTGTGAAACCCTAAACCCTTGCGCCCATGACACCACTCTAGCAGTCTGCTATTGACGCCACTCAGCACAGCCACCTGCTGTCACCACCGACCCCTAGCCGGTCAGCCTGATCTCTTTGCGCCACTGCTGTTGCAGCCTCCTGTTGCTACTTCTGCGACAACGCTACCGCCGATCACAGCCTTCTGTCCTGCTTTGTGGCTGCTGAGTTTTTTTTTTTTTGACAGCCTGCGTCTGTCCTGCGCATCTGTCTGCCTGCTTGCTTGTGTGTCTGTCTATCGTTGCAGAATCATCGCAGCCAACTGCTGCTGCCATCACAGCCACCTGCTACTGTTTTCTGTCCAGAACTTTCTAGCCGAAATTTATTTTTGCTGCTGTTTTTTTAATCACCACTGTCCACTGTTTTTCTTTTTGCAGAAAACCTAGTACGTTTGTTGCTATCGTTTTGCGAAAAACCCTAGCCGTTTAAATTCCGTTTCGCGCAAGAATCCTAATCGTTGTTTGGTTTGTGGTTTGCCGTTTCTTGGATTGTAAGTGCTAGTGTTCAATAGAACAGCCGTTAAGTTTCGGCCGCCGCCATTGTTACGTTTGAACGCTAACTGGTATTTCGGTAAATGGCTGAAGACGGGAAGTACAAGATTGAGAAGTTTGACAGAAAATATTTTGCATGGCGGAAGATGCAAGTAGAAGATTTTTTATGTCAGAAAGATCTCGAGTTAGCATTGATAGGAAAACTTGATGAGATGAAGGACGATAAGTGAGCAACCCTAGACAGGAAAGCACTACCCGTTATCAGATTTACCCTAGCTAAGAGTGTTGTGTTTAACATTACGAAGGAGACGGCTGCGAAAGGTTTCATGGCAGCCTTGTCTAACATGTACGAGAAGTCATCCGCCTCGAATAAAGTATTTCTGATGACACAACTAGTAAAATACCATATTGAAGGAGGGTGGTGGTTCAATTACCACACATTAACAAGTTCAGCACCGTTATGTCTCGTTTGTTATCTGTTGACATTGAATTTGATGAAGAAGTTGAGGCACTGCTTTTGTTATCCTCGTTACCGGATAGTTGATTTGGAACAGTTACAGCGATCAGCAGTTCATCCGGGAAATCTGAAATCTAAGCTGACGTTTGAGGGGATTTGCGATTTAATTCTCAGTGCGGATATCAGAAAGAGGAGCACCGGAGAATCCTCGAGTTCATTACTGAGCACTGAAGAGAGAAGTAGAGGAAAAGAAAGAGGTAGAGGAAATCAGAGAGGCAAATCAAAAGCTAGGAATAGGAGCAAATCTAAACCTAAAAAAGATATTAATAGGATTTTACTATTAGTATATGCTAGAATGGGTATTTTAGTAATAATAGTAATAGTTAGTTAGTTGCGGGAATTCTATAAATAAGGGACAGAGGGGAGTGATGGTCACGCAGAAATATTGTTTAGAATTGTTAAACTCATTGCTTTGTAGCTTTGAGGGATCTCCAACCTTTCGGTTGTGAGAGAGGGGATTCCCCGGGAACAATCATCTGATTGTGCTTTACTTTCTGTTTTGCAATTGATTTCTGTGATTCATCTTCATCAATCTATAGCTTCTTCCTATTTGAAATTCTCAATTCGTATCATTGGTCCGACCTGCCTTGCACCGTCTCTACCGATCGCTTTCCACAATGGTTCAAACCCGACTTGATTAATCACGACTTGACCAACATGAGGAGCAAATTCAGAGCCTCCAAGCCAATGTCTCGGAGATCAAAACTGTAAGCAGATCGTATTGAACCTGTAGAGTTCCGCAAGTTGATGATGGGCTTTATGAAGCAACAAGGTAAGCGATCTGTTTCAAATGATGAAAGTGATTCTTAAAATTTATGTGGAGTTTGGAGGCGGGAATGACAGAATTGGTGGTGGCCAGACTCCTCCACATGATGGGGTGGTATTACCTTGGGCTGTGAAGAAGATAAAACTCCCTGAGTTTTATTGTTTCGACCCTCAAGGATGGATTCAGAAGGCAATTCTGTATTTTGATATCAACCGCACTCCTTCTCTTTGAATCCGTTTAGCACAGTTGAGCATGGTGGGAGTTGCTCAACACTGGTTCACGATCGTCAATCAAGTTCATGACTCTCTCACCTGCGATCAATTTCAATCGGAGTTGTTGCAACGTTTAGTGGCCAGAATCCTTTTGAGCAGCTATCTTCCATTAAACAATCTGATTCCATCCACGAGTATATCGATGATTTCGAATATCTTCTGTCCCTGGAGCCGAAGTGGGTATTTTATTGCTGGGTTGTGAGAAGATGTTAAGCAGTGGGTTCGATCGCATCGTCCCCACTCTCGATTGGATGTTATGTATTTGGCGAAGGATGTACAGGAGATGCTACGACCTTCGACGGTACCTATCTCTCAATCGCGTTTCAGATATCACTATAATGATGGGCCTCCTTTGGATCGGACTTCTCCTTTTGCTAAACCCTCGCAGTTGGAGACACCACTTTTACTCGGCTGAGTAACGTTCCTCCAATAATGGATACTCCTTCGGTTTTACAATCTGACTTCAATCGGCCCCCTTGCTTCTCAAAAAACACCATTCCTGTGGACAATGCTTCCACGATGCATCGTGACAAGGGAGTACGTTCCTTAACGCTCGCACCGAATGGGAAGACCGCCGTAAGAAGGGGTTGTGTTTTCGTTGGGGACAGTAATTTGGCACTACTCACAAGTGTCCTCGGGGTCAATTACATGTTCTTCTTTTAGGGGAAGATGAGATTGAGGAAATTCATGGGGATTATCATCGCATTGAAGAAATTCCTCCTGCTGATTTGCAACCAAGCTTATCACCACCACACCAATCTGAAATTTCGTGAGTCACTTCTGGAAATAAGTCTTGAGGTCAAGACTTTTACAAGGGGAGAGTATTGATAGGATTTTACTATTAGTATATTCTAGAATGGGAATTTTAGTAATAATAGTAATAGTTAGTTAGCTTCTGGAATTCTATAAATAACCTTATCAATCGGGGTCCTTCAACACCGTTGGGATTCAAATTGCGAGAAGAAGAATGGAAGGGTTCCGGATAAAAACGGGGATAAACCTGATGCCAAAGTCAAGTACACTTTTATCGGATATGGAGTTAACAGAATGGGATTCAGACTCTAGGACTTTAAAAGTCGGAAAGTGGTTAGAAGAAAACACGCTACGTTCAACGAGGCCGAGCTCTACAAAGACAGAAACTCGGAGAAATCTAAGGATCAAAAAGAATGGGTTGACATAGATACTGAAATCATTGGTGCTAGAAATTCTGCACACACTCAAGATAGTGGGAGCATTGATGGATGAACCTAAAGATGATAGCAACAGCGAAAGCTCAACAGACAAAGAAGAACCATCTTCACTGGTACCCTCAGACCGTTGAATCACACTGGGTTATGAGATCGACAAGAGTCACTTGGCCTCCACAAAAGCATGATTCGTCTTATTAACTGAAAATGGCGAACCTAAAAATTTGTTGCAGTGAAAGCATGCAATGAAAGACGAAAGAAGTCTTCGTACAATGGGATTTGACAAAGCTTCTGGTAGACAAAACCGCCTTGCAGAACAAATGGGTATACGGAATCAAGGAGTAACACGATGGATCTAAACGATACAAAGCTCGTATGGTAGTTAAAGATTTTCAGCACAAGAAAGGAGTGGATTACGAGATATTCTCTCCAGTAGTGAAAATGACAATTGTTACACTGGTGGAGAATCTACATGTTAAAACTACATTCCTTCATGGTGACGTTGACAAGGATATATACATGGTTCAACTTGAGGGGTTTAAAATTTCAAGGAAAGAGAACTTAGTCTGCAAACTGAAGAAAAGCTTGTATGGTTTAAAGCAAGCACCTATACAATGGTACTTGAACGAACTGGGTGCAGGAGATGTGAGATAGATCACTGCTACTACGTGAAAAAATTCAAGGCTTCGTATATGATTCTATGTAGATGATATGTTAATTACTAGTGTTGATATAAATGAGATCAAAATTTAAAGATTCAAATGTCAAAGGAATTTGAAATGAAAAATATGGGTCCAGCAAAGCAAAATCAGCAAGATGGATCTCTAATTCTATCCCAGAAGAAATACACCAAGAAAGTGTTATAAATTCAAAATGAACGACGATAAGACTAAGCCGAGAAACACGCCATTGGAAAGTCACTTCACACTAACCAAAGACCATTCTCCAAAAACGAAAGAAGAAAAAGCTAAAATGGCTAAAGTTCCATACTCATTGGCAGTTGGTAGTCTCATATACGCCATGGTTTGCACGAGACCAGATATAGCTCATGTAGTCGGGATTATTAGGCGGTTTATGTCGAATCCGAGGAGAGAACATTGGGAAGTTGTTAAGTGGGTTCCCAAATATTTAAAGGGCAATTCGAAGGTGGGTCTATGTTTCACAGGTAAAGATTCAATTCTCAGGGGTTATGTTGATGCTGATGCTAGGTGGTTGTAAGAAAACATTCAAAAGCACGTCTGGTATGTTTTCACAGTGGGAGGAATGGCGAAACTTCAGAAGAGTGTATCTCTGTCAACTATAGAAGTTGAGTACATGGCTGCAGCTGAAGCCAGTAAGAAGCTCGTTTGGTTGAAGAACTTGTGGCTAGAGTTAGACAAGAAACAGACCGATTATCCGTTATATTGTGACGAGAGTGCTGCAAAACTTGTGAAGAACCCGGTCTTTCATGGAAAGACCAAGCACATCAGCACATCGAGATGAGATATCACTTCATCAGAGGACTCATTAGTGAAGGAACTATGGATTTGAAGAATATCTCGGGTGCGAATAATCCAGCAGACATGTTTACTAAATCGATAACAATGGATAAGCTGAAGCTGTGTATAGGGCTTCAGCCGGCCTTCAGGAATAATGATGAGAAGGTGATGGCAACTAGGGGAGATCTGAGCTTAACGGATCAGTCGGCGTTTATACAGAAGTACAAAAAGGCTAACTTGTGAAGCGCAATTGTTCAAGTTCGAAGACTCAAGTGCGGAGGCTAGGAGGCAGCCGGCTCTTTAGTAGTTTTTCCACATTGTTTATTATGTCTGAAGTGACTAACGTCCCATGCATGCATTACATACATACATACATACATACATACATACATACATACATATATATATATATATATATATATATATATATATATATATATATATATATATATATATATATATATATATATATATATATATAGATTTGGGTTCAAATGAGTACCACTAGTTTTGCGGAGTACCGGAGGTACCTCGCTTAAAATTATTTTTTTTGAAATTTTTTTTCATAATCATGTTTAAATTAATAATATAAGACTACTTGCAAAAAATCACACATAAACACACACTATAACTATGTGAAACGTGCAAGTTCACATGAACTGCACTGTTGTGAACGTATGTTCACAGCTAAGCATGTTCACATGAATTTTTCCACGTTCACATGACTTTTAAGAGGCTACGAAGTGTGAATGCGTGTAATTCTTTTACAAATATGCTTATATTATTTGTATTTAAATGAATATGAAAAATAAATTTAAAAAAAAAAAACTTTTTTTCGGAGCATGTTCACATCTTAAACCCGTGTGTTCACAGGTACTCACGGTACTCTGCATTTTTTAGGTACTCACACAAACCATATTCCATATTTATATATATATATATATATATATATATATATATATATATATATATATATATATATATATATATATATAGGGAAGGGTTCTTTTAAGAATCTAAATATTTGTGAGAACCTAATAACCATTTGTGGCCATTCGCTCAAGAAGATATATGGCTCAAAATTGTCAAATGAATTTTTGTAATTATTTAGAATTTTAATAGTGAGAAATCTTGAAAAGGTGTGCAAATGATATTTTTGGAAGAAAAAAATATGTTCTTTTCTTTTTCTCTCTTCCTTTTTTTTATTTTCATTTTCTCTTTCTTTCATAACTGACTTTGTAATCAGATGTATCTTATTGTATTGAACACTGAATACAAGGCAGGAATATATAGAAGAACTAATTACAATGATTACTATCTAGTTTAGACTAATTACATTCTAGTCCTTCAACTCTAAATATAATATAAATAATGTCTAATATCCCCCCGCAAGCTAAGGCCGGGGAACGACCTGTAGCTTGGATCTAAGAAGAAGAAAACGTGTAGACGAGAGTGGCTTTGTGAAGACATCAGCAATCTGATCATCTGTAGATATGAACCGTATGGTGAGTTGTCGCCGGGCAACCTTTTCTCTGACAAAGTGGAAGTCGATTTCAACATGCTTTGTTCGGGCATGGAAGACAGGATTAGCAGAAAGGTATATAGCACCAACATTATCACACCATAGGGTAGGCACTGTCTGAAGAGGAACATGAAGCTCACGTAGTAAGGCCTGAAGCCAGGTAAGTTCAGCAACAGTATCAGCAAGAGCTTTGTATTCTGATTCCGTAGACGAGCGAGAAACAACCTTTTGTTTCCGTGCAGACCATGAAACAAGGTTTGAGCCGAGATAGATAGCATATCCCCCCGTGGATCGACGATGGTGAAAGTAGAGTCAGAATATGCATGAAGAAGCATACCAGACTTACATTCGAGTCGTAAACCATACTCAACGGTACCTAACAAATAACGAAGTATGCGCTTGACTGCGGACCACTGATTGTCTGTTGGAGAGTGCATGAACTGACAAACCTTGTTAACAGCATAAGCAATGTCTGGGGGAGAAAGAGTGACATACTGAAGGGCCCCCACAATTTGACGATACTTAATTGGGTCGGTGAAGGGCGCACTATCACCTATAGCAAGGTGCGCATTAGCAGTCATGAGGGATGGAACCGGTTTCGCATTTGATACGCCTGCACGCTGTAGGAGCTCCAGAATATACTTTTTCTGTGAGAGAATCAAGTCTGGGCCGTTGCGAATAACCTCCACACCAAGAAAGTATGAAAGAGGACCCATATCCTGAAGGGGAAAACTCTGACTGAGACGGCGAACTACAGTATCAATAGCTTGAGAATTGTTACCTGTGAGAATAATGTCATCTACGTAGACCAACATGTATAAAAGCGTGCCTTGGTGAGAATAGATAAACAGTGATGGGTCAGTCCTTGAACCTCGAAAACCAAGTGCCTGAAGAGCGGAAGAGAGGCGATGAAACCATGCTCGAGGAGCCTGCTTTAACCCTTATAAAGCTTTGTGAAGGAGACACACATGATTAGGTTTAGCAGGGTCCACAAAACCGGAGGGTTGAGTCATGTAGACTGTTTCGGTGAGATCACCGTGAAGAAAGGCATTCTGCACATCAAGCTGCCGGAGGGGCCAATTCTGTGTGACGGCCAGAGATAAGACAACACGAATAGTAGTGGATTTTACCACTGGACTAAATGTCTCAATATAATCCACACCTTCTTCCTGACTGTAACCTTTAGCAACAAGACGAGCCTTATAGCGTTGTATCGCTCCACTTGGGTCACGTTTCAATTTATAGACCCATTTGCAATCAACCACAATAGCACCCGGAGCAGGAGGAACTATAGACCAAGTACCATTCCTTAGTAGAGCCGAATACTCGTCGGACATAGCACGACACCATTGAGGATCCTTGTTGGCAATGGAGAAGTAAGGTGGTTCGATATTTGTATAGTTGGTGTGGAAGGAAGAGATATTGTGAGGTTTGGTCTGTTTAGAATTGATTTTTATAGTAAAAAAACGTTTTAACATTACTATTCATAATCTATGTAGAATATTACATAGAATGATATGTAACAACACAATTTTAACAAATTACTATTCATAATCTATGTAGATTAGCAAAACTATTCATAATCTATGTAGAGTATCGCGTATTCTATGTAGAAATACATTAAAAACACAGTTTTTACAAATTAACCGGCGTACATATTCTATATAGATTATCATGTAATCTATGTAAAATATCATATATTCTATATGGATACAACGATAACAATTTACTAGTACGACAATAACAATATTTTACATAGATACAAACTAGCTACAATCTATTCTGTATAGAATATCATGTATTCTATAAAGATACAACAATAACAAATTACTAATACAACAATAACAAAATTTTACATATATACAAAACTAGCTACAATCAATTGTGTATAGAATATCATGTATTCTATATAAAGTATCATATATCTATAAAAATACAAACCAAATCTAAATATAATACATAAAGACGTTCAGCCATCAAAGACACAACCATTAAGAACCAGAACCTCCGACGAACTGATGAACGTAATCTATGTAGAATGTCAAGTATTCTATGTAGAGCATCGCGTAGAATGTCAAGTATCATATATTCTAGTACAGCAGACGAACCGAAACAAAAAAAAAACATTTTTTAACAAAAAAATATACCAAAAACACATTATTAACAAAAAAAACAAATCTTGTGAATCATATACAAAAATCTTTTTTTTAACAAAAAACATGTTTGGAAATGATTATAAAAAACTTCAAAATCTATGAAATATGAAGCTGTCGTATTCCATGTAGAGTATCGGCAAACATATTCTATGTAGATTATCATGTAATCTATGTAAATTATCATTCAATCTACGTAGAACGTCGTTTAGAATGTCAAGTATCATATATTCTACGTAGAGTGTCGTAGACGGTCTGAAACAAAAAAAATAGAAGATTTCATTTTGACATTTTATCAAAGAATTGGTATGCAACTGATATAAAATATACCAAAAACACAATTTTAAACAAAAAAAAAACATTAATTTTGTGAATCATAAACAAAAACTTTTTTAACAAAAAAACATCTAATAACCATTATAAATCTAAAATCTTAAAAATAACCTTCATTTCTTGACCGTCGGACTTCCAAATCTTCATTTATTGACCATCCAACTTCCAAATCGTCATCTATTGACCATCGGACTTCCAAATCGTGAGAGATATAAAGGAGAAGAAAGAGTTCATCGTGGCTTCAAGATCGTGGCGACGGGCAGTGTTGGCGATTTTTTAGGGTTTTTTAGTGTTTAGAGAGAGGGAAACATAAAGGAAAAGTGTGCATCTTTTTTTAGGGTTTAATGAAAGAGAAAATATATAAATATGAGGTAAATTTTTGTTTTCCAAAATTACCCCTATGGTTCTCAAGTTCTCACAAATATTTAAGTTCTTAAAAGAACTCATCTGTTTGTGTGTGTCTATATATGTATGTATGTATTCACATATATATATATATATATATATATATATATATATATATATATATATGTGCGTGTGTGTGTGTGTGTGTGTTTCTTTATCACTAAATAATAAAAGAGAGAGATCACATATATATATATATATATATATATATATATATATATATATATATATATATATATATGCGTTGTACTTATTTCTTTATCACTGAATAATAAAAGAGAGATCCCTAGTTGCCCCCGTGGACGTAGGTAAGAACATCATCCAAACCATGTAAATTCTTTGTGTTCTTTTATTGTGATCGTGTGTGTGCGTTGTGTGACTATAACCTAGCAAACAGAACACGAATCAATGAAAAACGTCATAGTAGTAAGTTGTCCAAAGAAGAAACCGAATCATCATTGCAATCGCAACGAAGCTTTAGCCTTCAACTTTACACACTCCTTGCAATAGTCAACTTCCTTACAATAGTTGCACGCATCTTTCAAATTCACAACTCGATCTTTCTGATTACTATCAAAATATCTCGAACCACTGTCGCGCTTAAGTTGACGCACGGCTACTAAACTATTAGACTTCCCGAATCATTTGCGGATGCGTTGTCACGAAGCTCACGAGTGTTTAGGCTAGATCTAACATCTTCCAAAGATACTGTATCCCAACCAAATACAAATGAACTCACAAAATTCTCATATAAACGAGGTAAAAAAACCAATAAGATGAGTGTCGCATCTTCATCATCAATCTTGACATCTACATTCTTCAAATCCATCAAATTGGAATTCAATTCATCACGTTGATCCTTCAAAACCACTCCTTCCTTCATCGTCAAAGAAACAAACGTTATTTCAACAGCTTGTTCATCAGCGACCTAGTTATGTATAAGGACTCGAATTTCAGCCATAACCTGCTGCCGTTTCTTCTTTGGTAACCTCGTAAATCACTTCGTCAGCCAAAGATAGCAAAATAACTGAATGTGCCTTCTCGTCTTGTTGTACAAACTATGAATCATTCATCGAAACCGGCTTAGCACCCGACAGAGGAGCCCATCAAACTCCATATTGTTTGAGAAGAGCACGCATCTTGATACTCCAAAGACTAAAGCTATTCTTGCCCGTAAGCTTGTCAATCCTTACTACTTGTGAATTCATATTCATATCTGTGACAAAATTCAAGAAAATGTTTCTTGAAAACCCGACTTTAAAACAAATCACGGTCCATGAACAATCACGGAAAGAAAGATGAACAAGAGATGATTCCAAATTTCAATTGCTACAAACTCAACAACTCTAAAAATCAATCAACACCAACAAAACAAAATGAATCTTCTTAAATAGACCGCAATCAAAATACAATTCACCGAGTTCAAGAATCGATCAAACCTAAACGCCGATTCCGTCAAGAAACGATAGAGAACCCACTTCCAAACCTCAACCCAAATATTGCCAACGGCTCCATGGTTCAAAATTCCGGACTACCCAACTCAGTATTGTTAGATTAAGTGACTTAAATTCCAAAGGGGTTACTTGTAATATTTTGTTTTTAGTTTAGAAGTTAGTTTAGTAGAGTTAGTATAAATTGCCCATTAGGTTAGACATAATACCTAATTTAAAGTGAACTGAAATGTCTTCTTTGGTACATAATTGTGGGTTTTTGAGTTCTTGAATTGATTTGTTATTGTTTTTGCCCTAAAAAAATTGGTACTAGAGCGTTAGGTTAGGTAATTTGATCACGTTTCACAAATTCTATCGATTCTCTTGTTCTTCATAAAATCCGAATTTTCTGAGATTACAATTAGCGATCATTCTTGGCGAAATTGGAATTGGAAATTGATTTTGTGAAGTACGCTTTGAAGGTTGCAACCGGATTGTGCGACCGATTCATTTTTCAAATTGGAACTGACAATCGATTTCAGCAATTGGTGCTTTCTGGGATAGAAGCGATCAATCTTGGTGCTCATCTCAAGGTGGAGTTGCAATCGATTTCACCATGACACTATCAAATAACTTATACCACTGCCTTGGAGATTGTTTCAACCCCGTAAAGAAATATTTCGAGTTTACAAGCATAGTCCTCTTTTCCTTAAGCAACAAATCGCTCCAGTTGACTCACATAAATCTCCATTTCAAGGTCTCCATGCAAGAATGTCGTCTTAACATCCAATTATTCCAACTCTAGTTTGTTAAAATAACTAGAGAAGAGAGAATTTTTAGGGAGAAAATCTTGAGTGTTGACTAATTTCTTGAATAGTCTACGTAAAATGAATTACACATCTCCCGTATTTATAGATAAATATAGGAGAGAATTAAATACTAAGAGTGACTAACACTCAATTAAAGTCACAACTAACACTACTTAAAAATTTTCCTAGTTAGTTTCGGTATGTTACTCTTTACTAGCTTATTTTATTCCCATTGAATAATTAAAGTCTTTCATAATTATATAAATAGTTTGATCTTCAATCTTTTATCATAGAATTGCAAAACCTTTTATCCAATAGCCTAAAAATTGGATCTTAGTGTCCCAACGATTTGATAAGGCCAGTCGCTATGGATTGGTTTATCAAAGGCGTGGCAGGCAACAGAATGGACAAGGATGACGAAGTTTATCTTCAATTAGTAATTTATCTTTAATTTGTATTTAAATTCATTAGGTAAGTGTTTTTACGGATAAGTCCCTAGTTTCTAGGAATTCGTTTGTTTTTAGAAGATTGTTTTCTTTTCTAGAAGATCACTATAAAGGTGGTGTAGCTTTGTTTTTTAAGGATGCATGCAATTAATAAAATTCAGTCTTTGACTCATCGGAGATTGCCTGCGTGTGCGTGTTCGAATTGAATTCAGGCGACTTTGTTGGTAGCCATATTCCGTCCGACCTCCATTCTTATCAAGATTCCAGTCATTCTACAGTCTCCACACGAAATAGGTTCCATTTTCCAACTCTAGCTTTACCATGAGTCCATGATCAAATTCTTGTCTAGCATCACAAACTACACAACTCTACAACTTAAAATCCTGCAGAAAGAAATAAGGAATCCCAAAATCCTTGAAGTTCATCAACCGATAGAGATAGATTGTAGAGTGCTTGCTTAATAATGAACATCATGACCCCTTTCCATTTCTTTCTAGATGCCTAGATCACAACTTGTTATCAATTTTATTTGCAAATCCATATTTTTCCCTCCTTTTTACTGATTCCTGCATCAACAAGAGTTACTTCTTTTAAAAGTGGCTCAGTAGGCCTTTCTTCTTGTCTTTCACTTGTTTATGATCTACTTTAGTCCTCATCAACATCAATGAAACCTTCCGTCTTGCTTTCTTCTGGATGGTATGCTTCCTAAACACCATTTTCACTCAACAAAAAAAAAATAACACAAGCTATTGATGGCAGGGATGGACTCGAGGAGTGTAGAAGATGATTTAAATTTGATATTTTATACATATTCATAGAACTCAGAATAATAAACCGAACCATCAGTGAGTAAATTGGTTCAATAAATCGGAAAAATTGAGGTTTCTAAGGGTCTCTATGTTTTTCCAAGGGTCGCCATTCCAAAATCGGCGTATCCATTTAAAAATCGACGTGCCATTTACCGATTGGGAACTAATTGACTACCGAACCAACTATTTCCAGAAACCGATTGGGAACGATCTTGAAATCATACCGATTTGCAATCCATCTATTATTTGAAAAGCTTTCATACCACGATTGGGTGTGTAGCGATTTTACGCAGTTCATGGCCAATTCAACGAACTATGTGACTATGGTCTTTACTAATTGTTCAATTGCCTGCTTAATCATGTGTGAGACTGTTGGTGTGTCAGTATATAGTATATACTGAATCATGTAATTCATGAACCTTACTTTGATAGAATGATTGCCTTGCTGGCTAGCAATATTCCTCCCACATCAAATATCAAGCATTTAACTTCAAAGATAGTTTTATCTTAAAAACCAGATAATTTTCCAATATAAACAATAAACTGTATTTACAATGCATGGGCGAAAATTTCTTAAAAACACATATATTATGACAACATCAATCGAAAATGTCTTGTTGGTATAGTTATTCATCTTCTAAGTTAAGTAACAAACTAACAATAAACAAACAAAAAAAAAAAGTGAATATCGGTCTACCCTCGAGAGGTAGACTGACTATCTAATGATTCTCAGAAGCTTAATTCCATTTGATGATGATAATAAGCATCCCTAATTAACCCCTTTGTTTACAGATTAGTTACGTACAAAGGAAAATTGCACTTAATACAATCATTCTTTTGGACAATTTCTATTATAGGGAAGAAGCTCTAAAAATGAAATTCTATGTTATAAGTTTCAATTAAATAAACAACCAGATTACCAAATAAGAGAACCATTCACCGTAAGTCAATTCCTGGTTTAGGTAAAGTTATTTAATTACAAATTTATAACATAAGCACTTATTCATTTATTTCGAAGGTATGGTCCCTAAAATAAAAATTTTACAGTTAAAAATACATCAATACTAAACTACCATTCACTAACCCATTGGCATGGTCCTGTTATTTGTTGTATATTAAATTTCTAACACTCTTGAGTATAGAACACAAACTACACACCAATTTGGTATGAAAGATAGCATATAGACACCCAATTTGAAGACCTAAGTACAAACAAGCATACAAAAGAAAACTAACCTCCCATCAAACAACGCATCAAACACGAAGGAAACCAAATGACAATCCGGATTGTCCTCATCAATTTCAACCTTCAATGTATCTTTATGCACATTAACGTGATTCTTAACTTTCTTTGCTTGCTGATGGTCGACATACGTCGGCGGGGGCAAAGGCGGTGGAGCCGGGACCATTGTAGGTGGCCCCATCGGTGGCACCCACCCATAATTGTAATTCGGTTGCGGATGACTATATGGCCCAAAATTGGGCCTAACAATCAACCCGTTATTAGAGTAATTACTGCCATCGTAAGGATGGAACACCGGTGGTGTGGGGATTGGGAGTGCCGATGGCGGTGGTGGTGGTGGTGGTGGTGGCGGCGGCGGCGGTGGCGGAGCAGAGTAAATGTATTGTGGTCTAGAATAAGAAGGATCAGCAGAAGGGTAAGAAGAAGAAGAGACGAGTTGAGATGGTGGGGTTTGATGGTAATAATCGTTGTTTCTTCTTCTGTTGCTGCTTAATGATATACCCATTGATTTTGCTGCAAAATCGAGGGATATTGAAGGGACAATTTGAGGAATTCGAAGGTGGGTTTACAGAGAAAGATTCTTGGGGAAAGAAGGAACCGAACTACCAAACGGAAGTAAGAGATCTGGTTTTTGATTTGACAAAAATGGAAGGTGCAGTGTTATTGACTTATTGGCTGCAATGGTGGTATGAAATGTTTGATTTTGTCAAGACTCAAAGACACGGTTTAGACTTTAGACGAAGTTTTTTACGTTGTGTTCAGAAAACGATGGAAACAGGAATAAATATAAATTCGGCGTGTTTCATAACTTGATTTCGGCAAGGAAAAAGAATTGAATTTGATAGATTTTACCTATTATTTTTTGTTTTCGAGAGTGAAAAGAAAAGGGTACAAGAGACTAGTTTGTCTCCCCGATGGCAACGGGACGGTTCGGGGTGAGGAATGAAAATCTCGTCCCTATTTAAAAAAACCACGGGCATTAAACGGGGATCCCATCGGGTACGCGGGGAAACCCGTGGAAAATCGGGTAATCCATTTATAATCAATAATATGAAATTTAAACACATGGTTCATAATTTAAGCTTAAAACGTCCATGTGTGTTAAAATTACAATACTAATATTAATTAAATTTGTATTATCAAATAATAACGGAAAAAAAATATTATTTCAATCAATTATATGTAAATAAATAAGTTTTTTAAAATAACATAATAGCTTTTATGTATAATATATAAAATAGATAAAAATGTTCATCTTTTATATATAATAAATATACAATATAAAAAGCATGTTGCTATTAAAAGTAACCGGGGTATTCGGGGATTTAAACGGGTTATGTAATCGGGTATACGGGGCGGATATTATCAATATCATACCCGCCCCATCCCCCGTTTAACTTAATCGGGTTCGTGGAAACCCGTCAGTTTAGATCGGTTTTCGATTTTTCTCGTCGGATTCAGTTTTTTGCCATCCCTACTCCTCGGAAGAAGAATAGCCCCGCTCTCTAGCTGACTGATCCCGTTGATCAAACTTTATGATAACAAGGCAAAAAGCCCCGACCTGACATTTATTAGTTTCGAATGAAGAAATGTATTCTACTTTACTGAAATTATCAAAATGACTAATTAATTTTTTTTTTACATAATTAATACTTGTACTCAATTGTGACATGTCGATATGGTTACCATGTTGAGTTGACAGTTTTTCTGATTCAACTGATTATGTGGCGTATTTCTAATGACGTGGTGCTTATATGGACATGAAACTTTTATTCAGCTTATTATTATTATAATTATTTTTTTATTTTTATTTTAAAATCAAGTCTATGTTTCCGGTACAACGACACCATCTTCGACAACTATTCCCACACCATAATCTCATCTTCTTCAAACCCATGTTAAATCCATCTCGAGTTAAGATCTCATTTAATAAATATCGAAAACTGATTCTGAAACCAACAACCATGGTGATTGTCTTTACGCCCAAAAGCCGAAACAAATTTCTGAAACCAAAGAAGTTCATCTTCCTGCTGCACACACCATCAAAAGAATCCATGAAACACCCTCCAACTAAAATCGATGTTTCACGAACAATTAACAGTAATTATCAATAAATACTTGCGGAATTACGGTCAAATTTAATTTTTTCCATATACAAAACCATCAACATGATTCACCCCACTTTGTCTCCTATCAAGAGCAAAGTGTGGTAAATCATGGATCAAATGTTTGGGGTCTTAATGTCTATCATTCATGATACAAATCAAGGTTCAAGCCAAGGCCATACGCCGGCATATACAAAATGGGAGTCCACTAAGTTCCCAACCCCAAGCATCATCGAAGTTATACCCAATATATGAGCTGCTAGCTGAGCTCCAATCCTACTAACGCGATTCAAGCATGACCTTTCCCTTTACCTGAAAGGTTAACAACTAACGAGGGTCAACAAAGTTGAGTGAGATACTAGATTAGTAAGAAACACAATATGCATGCAACGATAGTCAACTAATGTATTCTATAATCAACATGATCCGATGCTCAATTTAGGCTTAGAGCTAGCCCAACATAATTGCTCAATTTAGGCTTAGAGCTAGCCCAACATTTGCTCAATTGAGACTTAGAGCTAGTCCAACGTATGGCTCAATTTAGGCTTAGAGCTAGCCCAACATTTCCATGGATATCCAGGCAAGGTCAAGGGGAGATATACACAAATAATGAGACCCTAAGTACCTTTCATATGTCCAACAAGTCAACATATAAGTGTTAGAGCAACAAGCAAATAATAACAAATGTCAACGGTGAGTACAACATTATATTCAACAGGGAACCAACAATAATCAAAACATATAATGTAACACTAAAGCTAGAACTCACAGTGATTGGTTTACAAGACTTTCAAGCCCTTCCAACAAAGTCACAATAGCCCGGAGAATGGCTAATGCTTGCAACCGAGCTCCTTTCGGCTCGAATCACCTAAAGCATTCATAACGCGTACCCGTAAGCCCTCGAACACAATAACCGACTCGATGAGTGTCCTAAGGATAATGGGACATCAAACCGAAAGTATAAAGTCCAAATGAGGCCTCACAAGTTCTGGAATGGATCAAAGGCCCTCAAACCCTTTAAACACTCAATTTAGAAGTGTATTGGACGCATAAGACCCGAGCACCGACCCCCCGACCGACCAAAACGCATTCCAAGGGCAGAAAGGAGGTCATGGCGCGACCCAGGCGGGGTAGCGCCGCGACCAAGTGCCTGTTGGTCCCCCCCCCCCCTCTGCACCTGAAATGTCAAAAATGCTCAAAATTCCCACCCAACTCTCATAAAAGCATCCGACACTTGAATTGGACTTTTCCAACCATATGACTAGTATAATAAGGTCCTTTAAACACTTCTAACATAATGATATCATGTTCTAACATTCCATGATTTGTTGGAGTTCATACGACTCCAAACGAGCTCCGGAACGACCGAAAACTCCAACCGGCAACACCGAGCTCCAAATGAACTTGTACTCATTTCTAACCAATACTATAACACTAAATAACACATTTAGACTATATTTAAACATTCAAATATGATTACTCATTAAAATTCAATCCAAACACGATTGTGAACTCGTTGAGGCATTTCACCGAACACTCGGTGTGCGGTTTTGACTCGAAACCCCGATTTGAGTTCTCTCAATTTCCATTACTCCCAAATGGTAAATAAATCATTTATAAACATACTTGAACTCATTCCAAGCTCCAAAAACATAAAAACGCCACATTTCATTCATTTATCACTTTGAGCCCTAGATGAGTTCCATAATGGATTTTAATCAAAACTAACATGAACTACCAATGTATTTACATATTTTGGTTCCATTTTAATCATATAACAACATATTAAAGTTTTAGAGCATTTACTAAACAACTCAACTTAAACCCATTTGGGTTCCATTCTCCAAAATAGATGAAATGGAGAAGATAAGGAGAATGGAGAGGAGTAGAAGATGAATATACCTTCAATGAAGATTAAAGATCCAAGATTTAGCCTCAAGTCTTGCAAAACTTGATCATCCAAGCAAAACCCTAGCTCATTCACCCCTTCCTCTCTTATTTTCTCTCAAAAGCCAAATAAAATGAGAAGTGTGTGTGTGTGCTATGGTTTGGACGGTTCAAAGGGGAAGAAAAGGGTGGCCTTTTGGCCTTTGGCCAATCCCCCCCTTCCACTTCCACAATTTGGCACAATACCCCCTCCCACTTCATCTCTTATTCGCAAATAAGCTATAATGTTATTTAATGCAACAATTAATTAGTCCAACACTCAAATAGATGAATTTGACATAATTATGCTAAATGAGTTAAAACACAATGTTAAACCATTTTTATGTCATACTAAATAATATTCAATGGATTTGCAGATTTCGGGGTGTTACAATCCACTACAAAGAAATCAATAACATAGCAAAAACTCACGTATTGAGTGCATACGAATAAAAAATCGATTTCAAACGAAATCAAACTCATATCTAGTGAATCGATTTGCTGGTGAATCAAACCTAAAGATCTAAATCTCCAAACCGATATGGAGGATGATGAATCGATTTGTCATTGAAACAAAAAACCAATGAAGACGATGAGTTTAGCCGTGAAAAGATGAAGGGCGGATGAAGATGAATCTGGAATGAATCTGGTGGAGTGGTGGGTGGATTCAATTTGTCATATAACGAGAGACGGTTGTGGTGAAATGTGTTCACAAAAAATTTAGGCATACCTGCCTTGTTCAATAAGAAGTTTCGAAAATCAAGAGGTGTTATTTTAGGAATCCTCCTTGCATGATCTGTAGGAACAAAACAATCTGAGTTTCTACGTTAAGAAGACCAATGTAAGGTCACCTCTAGCACGGATCTGATCTTGACGCGACACCTTCCAACGAGTGTGGAATCCTCATTAGGGGTTTAACAGATCGATCACACACACGGAAACCCCGAGACGAACACAATGATAGCTGATACGACGAACGGCCCGACACGTGTATTTCTCCTAAACGACTCTCTGAAATCTCACAAGTTCGTACGTGCGCTATACGAGCTCTGAATGCTAATTTCTGCCCAAGTCCTTTAATCAAACGGATTAACTCTTAATTATAGAGGTTAAGTTCGAACTTAGCTTAAACAAGTTCGTTTATGCCCAAGCCCACGAACTTGTCCACTACTTATTCGAACTTAGCTTTACTAAGTTCAAACCCTAGTCTTGAACTTATTCTTGAACTTATCTTTGAACTTGTTCTTGAACTTATGTTTGAACTTATGTTTGAACTTATCTTTGAACTTAAGTAAACAGCAAACACAAACAAGATCAAACATATATAGCCTGTATATGTAAAGCCTGATCTATTACAAAAGACTATCTATACTTAGACTGTTATCGTCACACAGGGTGCACTAACAGACTCCCCCTTGACAATAGCTTCTAATTAGAAATTCAATTAATCTATAGAACTAGACTTATTCAAAATGCTACCAGCATACAATCCTTGTTCTACACAAACCTTTACAACTTTTTGGTACTTCTTGCCTTCTGATCTCCAACCTTCGTGGAAGTAGATTGGTTGCTCATGAAGCTTCAGCTTGTCGCCCTGAGAAAGGTTTACAAGGTGCAGAGAGTCATACACTTTCAAAATAACTCTTTCATCTTGATCTTCCATAACTGCCTCGACTGTTTCATTATCAACGAACCACCACTTCATATTTGTCAGAATATCCTGTGGCATTGGCTTCAATGGAACCTTCTTTAGGCATCGAACCGGCTTGTAAAACATCTTCATCCAAGGCTTTCCGGTCAATGGATCTATCCTTGACTCATCCATAACTCTCTTTCCTTCCATTGGCTTAATTTGGTCAAACCTTCCAGACCGACCTTCTTTTCTAATAATTCTAGCTATCACTTCTGCATACTGGTCGTCTCCTAGGTTGATCAGATTCTTCCATGCCAGTTCTTTTACTTCAACTTTAGGCAATGTATTGAAGACTTTTAGTTTTCTCTTCAGATACTGGAGCCCATCTCTTCTCTTAAGCACAAAGAGCTGCAATTCTCTGTCGGAAAACCAACTAAGAATGCCTCCAGATAGTTTTCCTGGGCTTGGCAATCTCATTTTTTCTTTCACAGCTAACTCAGACTTTTTCTCCTCTTTCTTGAACCAAAGTTGTCTCTTTTCTTCATTGGTTAGCTCCTTATATGATTCTTTAGTTGCATCATCATCCGATTCATCATTTATCGTTGACTTCAGAACGTCTAGATCTATCGGATTCTGTCTGTATTTACGTATTGCTCTGTGACTGTTTGACCCTGGATGACGATCTCATTAGTTTCGTCTTCTTCATCAACAAAAATTTTATCGTTTGGGCTCCAATCAGGAACATTTTCCGGGATGAACTCTCCTTCTTCGAGTTCTTCCAGATCATCTTCAAAATCAAAATTAATATCAACATCATCATCAATATCGGCCAAGGCTCCAATCATTTCTTGTTCGACTAAATGTGATGCTTCGGGAGCCTTGCCTTTATCCTGATCTCCTCCTGAACCCGAATTTCCAGGCTCCCTCTGAATCTCAGCTTGCTGAGCAGTCTTACGTGGAAAATCTGCTAGCTCACTGTGTTTTTGCATCTCTGGGTCACCTTCTTCATCGTCATCTCTTCTCTGAACTCCCCTTAGCTCATCTCCTCTGCAACTGCTCTCCCTCTGAGCTTGTAGATCTTTCATTATTTGCTCAACCAGGGTCTGCAGATTCAGAATTTGAGACTACTGAGCTGTCATCGCTTCTTGTTGAGCAGCCACTTTTGTTTGCAATTGAGCATTTTCCTGTTCCAGTCTTGAGTTATGTTGCTGCAACTCGTTTACGGCTTGCGATAACTGGAATGTTTGGACTGTCTGGAAGTCTACTTTGCTTTTCAACTCTGTGAAACGCTAATTTTCAGAAAATGTAGTGGAAGTGGATGGAGTCGAAGTGGATGTGGATGGAGCGGTGGTAGCGACAGATGGAACAGCAGTCGAAGTAGACAGAGCTCCTTGACGAATGCGTTGTCGTTTCACCCTTTGTTGTGTGTCAATCGATGCCTCTTCTTCTAAGATGAAGTCCGCATCTCCTTCATTTTCATCACGGAGTGCTGGACGAGTCATCTTTCTTCGGCTCACAACAACCCTAGAGCCATATCTTTCGAAAGAAACTGCTGGATTTACATCTTCAGTTTCCTCCTCGTCTGAACTAGAATCAGATTCAGATTCAGAAGCGGTCTCTACATGACCTTCTGTTGGTTCTTCTTGACTCTCGGTTCCTTCTGATACAGAGACTGGTGGCTGATATTCGTCAATCTCCCTAAATATGTCATCCATGTCATGAGGGGGTTCCAAAATATCCTGAACGAGCTGTTCTGCTACATTTTCCTTTGCTGCTGCTCCTTGTTCAAAAATCTCTTGCAACGTCTGTTCCCTCTGATCAATCTGTGGTGCCGATGTTGATGGCCCAGCTGCCTCTTTAGTTGTTCTTAAACGTGGAATTGATCTAGCAACCGGAGCACGACGAACATGTGCTTGTTGTGGTTGAGGTTGTTGCGGCTGTGGTTGTTGTTGAGGTGCATCACCTATCTAGTCATCCCCTTCGGGAGCAACGAAATCTGGATCTATAACAGCGCCAAAGAGTGGAGCCACCTGTGGCCTTACTTGCTCAGCCCTTCGCGCATTGTGAGACTAGCAGTCGGCAAATATTCTTTTATATATGATTGCCACTCCAATTTGTTTTGGCAAGGCTGGTAAGTCTGGCGGGAAATGGCGGATGATCATCATGATGAAGCGTGGATACATAAGAAATCTTTCTCGGGTGGGAGCAGAGATTTGATGTACAAACTCCCCAAAGAACATCTCTAAAAAGCTGAATTGTTTGTTGTAGATGAGTGAGATCATTGCTGACTCTAACTTGGACACCATTGTGTCGAAACCCGCATTCTTAGGAGCAAAACACACCATGATCACATGGACCAGACATCTTCACTGGTCAATGAGTCCGCTTTTAACGCACGACGCTTTAGTTATGTCTTGAGCGTAACCCATTATGAGAAAGGCCGCTTGCCTTATTGGAGCTGGAAAATCTATCAGTCCAGCTTCTTGCTCGATCGTTCGTAGCTGCAGAATTGCTCGGAGATAATCAGCAGAAAAAGCAATTGGACGACCACCTACTCGCGCGCGTAAAACCGTAGGTGTAACAATGCAGTCAACTTGAAGATGTTGCCAAAACTTTCGAACGTATGGAAGGATTATTGGCTGGTTGTGCGTTAGAGCATACGCCACTCTGGATTGTGATAAGAACTCTATCACTTGTCGGTACGGTTGAGCCTCCGGAAGCTGAAGGTCCACAACCATCACCATATTATGATTATTGAAGAACGCGCGGTCTCCCCTATCTGAACATAAATTACAATTAACATGTTAGAGATTAATTTTCAAAAATTTATGTTATTCGAACTTGTATAAATTCGAACTTGATTAAGTTCGAAGTTTAACACATTCGAACTTACATAAATTCGAGACTATAACACATTCGAACTTAATTAAGTTCGAACTGTCTTTTGACCTTCAAACTTACTTAAGTTCGAGAAATCTATTCAAACATGTCTGACTTCGAACTTATAGATATTTTAACAAGTTCGAAAACCTGACAAGTTCGAACCTGAAGAACAACTTCGAAGTCGGCCATTTTCCATTTCAAAACCATGATTTTAACCCTATTTGACTTAATTAACTGGAGAATCTATTCCTAATGGGTTCTAATCAAGTTTATTAATCATTAATTTTAAGTTTTTGCTTTTAAAACTTGTGACTTAAAGCACCTAGTTCTAAATGACACAAAAACTCAAATTTTGTCGATTGTAGCCACGAAAAAGTCCCAATCTTACACTTACTTTGTTATTGTTGGTTCAATACACCTAAGTGTGTAGATAGGTTCGAGAAACAGTAGCAAACTTCGAGAAACTAGAAACAAAATCGAATTTCGATAAGTTCATGGGCAAGTTCGAGATCGCAGGAGGTAAGTTCGAGAGGCTAAGTTCGAGGGTAAGTGCATTGAATGAAACGCTGTTGACCTATTTATATCCAACCACCTTCGAACTTAGGTTAAGTTCGAATATAACTTCGAACTTGGCTGTTGTTCAAATTAAATTGAAAATTTTGAAAAATTCTTGAATAAAATCCAACTTTTTCAACCTTTTCAGTTAACGAATTTTTTCCAACTTTGCAAGACATTCACACTAAGAAACATATTATCACGCAATATTGTTTCTTCAACTAAAAATGCATCCTAGTAACTTTTGACCTTATTCCTATTTATTCAAAATAAAAATAAAAATAACATAAAATAAAATTAAAATGAATTAACTCGAAAATACATTAAAGATAAAAATATACTAACAGAAATATTTTTGTGAGATAGTCAGAGAAGGTTCAATCAGATAGCGGTGTCAAACGCACTTTCAGTATTTCACTTTCACACTTAGGAATTTTTATTCCTATGATTGTTTGTCGTGAGATACATTCCAAGTCGATTGTCGGTATCTTTTTCCCTTTAAACATTCAACACTTTGGAAATTCCTTTGGCCTTTTTATTTATCAAGAAACTACCTTACGTGTCCCATACTTAGACATACTTCTATGATCAAGGCAGACACACAATGATTATAACTTTTTGGTATTGCAAATTTTCTTTAAAAGGTAAACATCGGACACAGTTCTGTATTTACATACAACAGAGTGTCTTAGTTTGTCTTAGAGTTCCTTTTATGTTATCAGCGGTGATAGGTCTGTACTCACGTACAACAAAGCGACTTATCTTGCTAGCTTAAGTCAAAACAGCAGTGACAGGTCTGTACTCACATACAACAAAGCGACTTGTTTTGACTTCATTTTCTTTTCAAAACCTTTTCTTTCTTTGTTTTAGATGTATTTTGATGTTGCTATGCATCCCCCAGATAAATTTGCATACCTCATTTATGATCATTCTCTGTATGTCTCTAACATAGAAATTAAGACCTTTTGATCATACATCTAAGTTAGTTACACATATGACATTTTCTTGATTATTTTATTAGCTGTTAGGATTTCCTTCATGTATTATGCCTACAAACACATCAAACAAGAATATGTATGTCACTTAGATTTTATGGTGCATTATGTGTGAATGCTCAACACTTAGAGTTTGTTTATACAGTGCTAATTTTCGTCACTTTGAACCTATGATTCTAAGACTTAACTCATTTTTTGATATTCTCTTTTTTTGAGATTTTCATGATTTTCTCTCACTTTTTTGTTTTTCATTTATAAGAAATATAAGCTGATAAACTAAACCAATAACTTACTATAAAAGCAAATCTACTAAGGTCAAGTTACTCTGGATTACGCATGCCATTTAGTTGAACTAACAACTCAAAGCGTGACTTATCAAATGCTTTTGTGAATAAATCTGCATTATTGTCTTCCGTTGCAACTTTTACCTGTTTTATCAAGTTCTTTTTCAGCACAATCACGTATGAAACGATATCTTATGTCTATGTGCTTTGTCTTACTGTGTTTAACTGGATTATTTGTTATGTCAATAGTTGATTGATTGTCTATCCTAATGGGAGTATGAGTATAAGTCAAACCATAATCCCGCAATTGTTGTTGGATCCACAGAACCTGTGAATAGCAACTACCAGCAGCTACATACTCGGCCTCGCACGTTGATACGACTACCGAAGTTTGTTTCTTGCATTGCCAGGATACGAGCCTCCCTCCAAGGAACTGACAACCTCCAGTTGTTGATTTCCGGTTCAAGCTACATCAACCATAGTCAGAATCCGTGTACGCCTCATTCCAGATCTCCATCAGCATTATACCAAAGTCCCAGCTTCGGTTTTGACTTTAGATATCTCAGAATTTGCTTCACGACTTTCATATGCATCTCCTTTGGATTTGCTTGAAACCTAGCACAAATACACACAGCAACCATTATGTCAGGTCTAGAAGCAGTCAAAAACATAAGTGACTCGATCATGGACCGATATAAAGTCGGATCCACATCAGTATTATTATCTGTACCCGATCTGAGATTGTGATTCACTTGAATCGGAGTACTAAAATGTGCGGTCAGCTTTGTTCCTTCCATCCCGAAGCGCTCCAAAATGTAGTAGACATACTTTGTCTGATGAATGAACATTCCTTCTTTCCTTTGTTCAACTTGTAAACCGAGAAAGAAGTTTAACTCTCCCATAGCACTCATCTTAAACTTCGACTTCATAACCTTTCCAAAATCTTTTCACATCTGCTCGTTTGACGAACCGAAAATGATGTCGTCCACGTACACTTTAACTAAAATAAAATCTTCGCATTTCCTTTTCACGAATAGTGTACAATCAATTCTCCCTCTCTCAAACCCATTTTCCAAAAGATGAGTTGACAGTGTCTCATACCAAGCCCTAGGTGCCTGATGTAATCCATACAGAGCCTTATCAAGGCGATATACTCTGTCGAGATACTTTGGATCAGCAAACCCTGACGGTTGTTTGACGTACACCAATTCCTTCACCTTGCCGTACAAGAATGCACTTTTGATGTCGAATTGATATACCTTAAACCCTTTGAAGGACGCGAAAGCCAGAAACAAATGAATCGCCTCAAGCCTCGCCACTGGTGCAAACACTTTGTTATAATTTATTCCTTCTTCTTGATTGAACCCCTTTACCACGAGTGTTGCCTTGTTACGAGTAACTATACCCCGATCATCTCTTTTGCACTTAAAGACCCATTTGGTCCCTATAGCAACTTCTCCTCAAGGTAACGACACTAACTCCCATACTTCAAGCTTTTTGAACTGTGACAGTTCCTCTTGCATGACTTCAACCCAAGAATAATCTTTAAGTGCCATTTTCACATTCTTTGGCTCTACTTGTGAGATAAAACACGAGTATAAACACGTGTGAAACGCCTCAGAGTCGTTGATCATCGATAACAGTACCATGTTATTATTCACACTACTCCTAGTTCTCACACCAGTATTTGGATATCCTATGATACTCTCAATTGGATGATCCTTGTTTATCCTCGATGTCTCAATCTCATCGACCTGAAGATTATCTCCCAAGTTTGATCCTATTTCACCTAACGGGGGTATGTCTTCAGACGATATATTTCACTTCCTCATGATCACTATCTTTAGAGGTAGAGTTATTCGTCTGATTCTCATTTATAGGTAATTCAGGTTCATTCTCTGTTGGAGACCCATCTTCTGTCGTTGTAGGCTCAGATGTTGATGGAATGCTTGAATTTGGAAAACCTCGGTACTCGTCATTAAGGTTTAATGATGAGAAGTCATTTTCCACTGTACCTGCATTTCCACTAAACGGTATGTTAAATAATTCAAACAAAGAGTCATAATCAAATAACCATTCAGGACTAGTTTGGGGTTCATGTGAATAACTTGTTACGTCAATGTTAAACACAATCTCAACCGTAACATTTGTTTTGTTAAAAACCCTCTTGTTTGGTGAATTAGGAACATAACCTAGGAAGTATCCTTCGTCAGCCTTTTCAGCAAACTTAGGTTGATGTTTTGTTTTCAGTAAAGTACACGGTACCCCAAACGGTTCAAAGCCAGTTAAATTTGATGGTCTTTTATTCAGAACTTCATAACAGGTTTTGTTCAGTGATTTGATAGTAAGGACCCGGTTTAAAACATGAAACGCGGTACTTACTACCTCCCCCCAAAACATGGTAGGAAGCTTTGAATCCGAGAGCATGGTCCTTGCTGCCTCAATCAGAGTCCTGTTCTTACGTTCTGCCACCCCATTTTGTTGTGGCTCATAAGGTGCACTAAATTGATGCACTATGTCTTTAAATAGACAATATACACCAATTACGTCATTCTTAATTCAATTCCGTTATCACTCATGATACATTTTACCCTTGTCTTGTATGAGTTCTCGACTTGGTCTAAGAACCCAATCAGCTTTCCAGCTGTTTCGTCCTTTGTACCTAAAAAGAAAACCCAAGAGAAACGTGAGTAATCATCAGTAATAACTAAACAATACCAACTACCACCTATGCTCCTTTTTTTGATTGGACCGAAGAGATCCATATGCAGCAAATCGAAGGTGGAAGCTATCGAGTTCTGAGTCTTTAACTTGTGTGACTTCTTATGTTGTTTTCCTTTCTTGCACGGGACACACTTGTCATCGAACTGAAAACTCTTCAATGGAACACCTTGCACCAAACCATTTTTCGTAATGTAGTTCATTTTCCTTAGGTGCAAGTGTGCCATGCGTCTGTGCCATAGTATAGATTCGGATTTTGAAGCTTTAGATAGACGACAAATTGTTCCCATCGATGAGTCTGATATGTTCATGTCCATCATGTACAAATCATTCTTCCTTAGGGCTCTCATCATGATCCACTCTTCATGTACTTTGAATCCCGACTTCAGCACTAACACTTCATTTTCAGTAAAAATAACTGAATGCTTCTTATCACAGATCTAAGATACACTAATGAGATTGTGATGAAGTTTATCAACATGGTAAACTCGATCAAGTGTGATTGTCCCAGTAGTGACTATTCCAGTTCCAGTGATATGACCTCCCTTGTTCCCAGCGAATGATACAAATCCCTTGTTCCCTCCCTTGAAGTCTGTGAGTAGACTCCTTTCCCCAGTCATGTGACGAGAGCAACCACTGTCTTGGTTGAGAACTACTTGTGCTAGCCATACTAGGTCCTGGTCTTGGTTGTTCTTGCTTTCCTACAGTAGGTCTAGACTCTGGTTTAGAGGGTGTAGACTCCACTTTCTTATAAGGACAGTTAGACGCAACATGTTCTTTCTCATGACATCTAAAGCATGACATCTTATCAATCGACTTCTTATAAGTACCCTTTGACTTAGGTGTCTCACTAGTGTCATTCTCTTTCTATTCAACTATAGTGATCACTTCCTCTTGCTGATTATCAATAACAGGTTTAGCTTCTCCTAGTATAGTTTCACTAGTAGACTGCACAAACTTGACTTTCTTAATCTTAGAGGTATTGGTTGAAACCTTAGTTGAATTATCCTTATCAGACTCAGTTACTGTTGCTACCTCTGATTCAACCGGTTCAGTGGTTTTATCCTGAGGTTGAGGCACGTAGTTATTATTGAACGGTGGAGGACTCTTTTGATAACCTAGGCCTACTGGCTTCTTAGACTGCCGTTGAGCTTCTAAGATCTTTCCAAGGTTTAGAGACGAGTTCCTAAACTTTTCAAGCTTGCTATTTGCCTCAGCAACTTTAACCCTAGATTCGGCTAGCTCTACATCCTTAAGAGTGAGTTCTTTGGTCAAAGCTTCAACATGCTCCTACATAAGTTCTATCCTAACACATTGTTCACTTAACTTGTCTTTTAGAACTATGACGTCCTGAGCATCTGCTTTCAGCTTATTCCTTAAATCTTCCTTAATATCTAGAAGACAAGCGTTATCTGATTTTAGTGATTGAACTTGAGCTGTTATTGTGTTATGTGTCTCTAGAACTTGATTTAATCTATCATTTAAAGTAGCACATGAAACACATAAATTGTGGAATGTAGAAAAGTTTAGAGTTACATTTTTGCGGTCCGACTCCACATTCGCCATTTGAGCTGCAAATTGTAGAATGGTTTGCTCCTCTGACTTTTCCACCAACAAAGGACTTGAATCTGTCTGCTGGGTGTCCTCTGCTTCTTCTTCAGCTCTAGCATCCCCAGTCTCAGTTACTTCTGCCATAAATGCTCTGGCATTCGACTCCGGATGAGTACTCCAATCATACGTTCCATCAAGCTGTCTGTTAGATGACACATTGGTTAACAGTCCAGCGATGGCTGCTTGATTCCCAGAACCACTAGATTGATATCTCCCTTGGTTTTGATTCTGATAGTTTTCCACTTTTGGTCTTTGACACACTCTTCCAAATTGTCCCAATCCTTGGCAATTGTAGCACTTTACCTTAGATTTGTCAAACCCAACCTTGTTGTTGCTAACGTTCAGATTTCTTCCTGTCCTCTTCATGAACCGCTTGACCCTTTGACTCACCATGGCCAGTTGCCATTGTAGGTCCATTTCTTCCAAGTCATCTGGATCTACCTGATCGTAGTCTTCTTCCCACAACGTTGGATCGTTTATTTTCCCTTGAACGCAATTTCCGTACGCTGCGACAAATGAAGCTAGAAGATTTAGATGATCTTCAACTGATTTTGCGCTCATTGGCATCTTCGCATATCCTTGAGACGTAGACGCATAATGATTTGGTTTTTCTTCTAGTTTGGAAAACCCTAAGAATGCCATGCTTTTAGACTCCTCTATCTCAACTGGGATGGATTCTTCTCCCGAGAAAAATGTTGTAGCCCCTGACTTCAATTCACTCGCGATTGACGGTTTTGATTTTCCAAAATACATTTCTGGATCTTGAACCTGATCAAATACCCGTTCTTTCTTCTATAGTTTGAAGTTATATGCCCTCAGCGTTCCAATCACCCCTTCAAGAGTAAGAGTCTCAAACTTCTCTTCATCATGCTTTATTAGCGTCGTGTACATCTCCCACTTTGCCGGTAAAGCATCCATAAGTTTTTCAATCTTCTCAGTCTCTTGATACTCGACACTATGATTGTCAAGTTCAGTTAACAGATGATAGAATCTAGTGATTGTCTCATCTAGCGTCTCATTCTTCAGCGCCTTAAGATTGCAAATTGCTGCTTCAGCATCTCAGTTCTTCCCTTGCGTACCCTTGGATTTCCCTCACATCTCTTCTCCAGAGCATCCCATAGCTCTTTAGAAGTCCTATGATTCCTTAGCGTGTGTAGGATTTCCTGATGTAACGCCATTCTGATAATTGAGAATGCTCGGTTTTCGGCCTCGTGGATTTTCTTGTCGTCTTCCTTCATATTCTGATACGTCAAGACTCTCTGTCGCCCTTCAAGTTCCTGCGTAGGAGGAACATATCCCTCATCGACGCATATCCACATACGCATGTCGTTGAATCGTGCAAAATCAGCAAACCTATCCTTCCACCAATAGTAATCCTCCAGTTTCATCAGCTTTGGCGGAGAATTTGCTTTGCCGACCTCATGGTCCATTTCCAGGAATTTTTGCAAACTCGACATTCTTTCTAAACTTTTTGTTTTCGAACTTAAACAATTTAATATAAAAATTAATTTAAAATAAATCCTAGAAATTATGCAAGTTCGAATAATTTAAATTTAAATTCGTTTGTAAATTAAATTCGAATTTGCTTAAGTTCGAACTCAACAAGTTCGAATGAGTGTAAGTTCGAGAAAACCCTAGAAATTCTGACAAGTTCTAACTTTAGGTAAGTTCGAAGAAACCCTAATTTCTCTGACAACTTCATATCTGACAAGTTCGTTTCTGACAACTTCGAATCTGACAAGTTCGAAACCCAGTTAAATCCGAATGAAGCCCTAAAATAACTTCTAGAGGAGCGTATTCTGACAAGTTCGAAGAACCCTAATACCTCCTGAAGTTCGAGCGACGCAAGTTCGAGAAACGGCCAAAAATTCAATTTTTTCAAGATTTCAGTTTAAACCAATGTTTTTAAGATTAAAAACACTGATCTCGACTGAAAAATTGAACTAATGTGAATTTATCCCCGTTACCTTGCTTGTAGAACTCAGAAAAACTAAGAAAACGTGATTTTTCCGGTAAGAACGTCAAGAAACCAAGAATATTCGTATGAACACGAAGAATGCGACAAATACTTGAATGTCTCTGATACCACATGTAAGGTCACCTCTAGCACGAATCTGATCTTGACGCGACACCTTCCAACGAGTGCAGAATCCTCGTTAGGGGTTTAACGGATCGATCACACACACGGAAACCCGGAGACGAACACAATGATAGCCGATACGACGAACGACCCGACACGTGTGTTTCTCCGAAATGACTCTCTGAAATCTCACAAGTTCGTACGTGCACTATACGAGCTCTGAATGCTAATTTCTGCCCAAGTCCTTTAATCAAACGGATTAACTCTTAATTATAGAGGTTAAGTTCGAACTTAGCTTAAACAAGTTCGTTTAGGCCCAAGCCCACGAACTTGTCCACTACTTATTCGAACTTAGCTTTACTAAGTTCAAACCCTAGCCTTGAACTTATTCTTGAACTTATCTTTGAACTTGTTCTTGAACTTATGTTTGAACTTATGTTTGAAGTTATGTTTGAACTTATCTTTGAACTTATGTTTGAACTTATCTTTGAACTTATGTAAACATCAAAGACAAACAAGATCAAACATATATAACTTGTATTTGTAAAGCCTGATCTATTACAAAAGACTATCTATACTTAGACTGCGATCGTCACACAGGGTGCACTAACAACCTAGAATTAGAGTATGTTCCTTGGCGAGAGGGTTTCTTTAAGGACTTTGAGAAACTCTTAGTCCTTTTGGAAACCGTGGGTTTTGAAGATTTAGAGCACTCGGCTTTGTAAACCAGGAACTTCAACTTTCGTTTACCTTTATCAGAAGATGAAACATTTTGAGAAATATGGACAGTCGTAGGAGGAAATTTTTTTGAAACATATGAGTTGGAGTTTAAAATCTTTAAAACAGCACTATACCGCTCTTTATAGCAGATGAACTTGACAGCTTGTTCAAAATGTTCATTAGCAAACCTTTCCTCACTCACAAGAAGAGCATCCTGACTGGCAGTAGCTTCCTCACGAGCTATCATCAACTCTTCCTTCAGAATACGAATCTTATGTTCCAGAACAATAGTTGAAATGTAAGGATGTGGAATGGGTTTAACAAGTTTAGCATTCATATCTGCTTTTGAATAGTTATCAAAGAAGTCATCCTCAAGAGTTGGTTCTCTATAAGGGTAACTATCATTTAGCTTTTCATAGGCAAAGGGAATTTGCTTGTTCTCAGTGTCTTTTCTATTAACCTCCTCCTGGGCTACAGCATCTTCTGTCGACCGATGAAAGACTGCTTCATACCCCCGTCCCATATATCTCCGATCATATAACATTGGTAAAACGATTGACCATTTTTCAAAAACATAGGATTTTTAAAATTAATTCCTTCTTTATAATGATTAAACCTAGTTTTTTTGGTTGATTGAGATGAATGGTTTGATCTGTTTGTCCCCTTCTTAAGAATTTATCATCAAGGTCCTTGATACGGGAGTACAAACTTATTCTCTCTTTTTCAATCATTTTGAAATTTCTCTCATTTTCTAAATTCTCAACGTTTAAAGACTCAAAATGTCACACCCTGCAACCCCGGTTGGCAGCGAGGCGTGACGAGTGCGGAAGAGTAACCATAATCATAACGAATGACCACTACATGGACGTTTTCAGAAAAAATATATTGATATAACTTCAAAGTGTTTTACATAGCCCGAATAGTATGAAGAGTAGTTCGCAAGTTACAGAAATTTAAATACATAATTAGATTATCAAAAATGGTGCAAATAAATCTCCGGTTTGAAAATGATGCGACTCCAAAATGAACGGAAGCCTTGGAATGCTTCTGATGAATGTGCATGTCTTAAATACCTGAAAATACAAGCTAAAATACGTCAACAAATTGTTGGTGAGCTCATAGGTTTACGCGAAAAGACCAATTGTGTGGACATTATCAGATGAGTTGAATTTATAAAGCATAAATTTCATGTATGTATTACATAAACCATCATGCAACCGAAGCTTTATTAAATGAGTTTGCCCTATGCAGTATTCCCGACTGTAATACCGTGTCTTAAATATATATGCATTCCACTGTTAGCCGGTTAAGACTAACCCGAATGGGAGACATGACTCCCGATAGATCTATCCACAATATATTCGCGCTTACAAATAAATGTAACTAACAGTTCATGATATGAGGGCTGATGGATCCATGAAAACACATGTGTAATACATATAAGAAATAAACAGTTGTGATGTCCATATGAAAACGTAGCAAGTATTTCCACCCCAATAGATAGTGAAAATAGGGGCTATGAGGACTAACCATAAGTTGATGGTAAAATCGACCATAAAAATGACGGTTTGCGTTGTTGATGAGTGATGACACCGGACGCGTTTAACCAAGTCCTAAATGATATGAGGGACTTAATAACTTCCATATATATGATAATATGTATGTATAAAGGTTTTTCTATTTTAAATCACCCAACTTTACAAGTTTGTAAATAAAACCCACTTAAAACGTCAATTATATATATATATATATATATATATATATATATATATATATATATATATATATATATATAATTTTCCAGCTTTTTAAAGGTTTTTCAACCTACTTTGATGCTGTTTTCGACCAAGCTCCAAAATGATTTGGGCTTTGATTTTCATAGAAATATAAATACTATATACAAATAATATTTAAAGTTAAGAACGACCATTTTTCGAGGTGTTTAGGTTGGGGAAAAAGCTCGTTAAAAACTCTATGTTGGCCATTTTTGAGTTGTCAAACTTTCGGGTTTCCAAATAATATTTGGGGGTTCTAAACTCCATATTAAATTATGAAAACCTCCAAATTTTTATTAAGACATGGATCTAACTTTTGAGACAAGAATCAACTCATTTCGTTAAGTTATGAATTAGTTATGATTTTTCAAAGTCGACGTAATATTTCTGCCGAAAATCCGGATTTCATAAACTTGAACCAACTTGTGATTCTTGTTGTTTATGCAAAAACCACATGTATAAAAGGTTATGAAACACATTTATATAACTTATTTTCATATTATTTATATTTACATTGTGTGTTTATACATTTATGAACTCATTTGAAGAAACCAACTTTAAAATAAAACTAGTGATTTATAAACTTGAGTTTCATTGAAAGTTGTTGTTATTGGTGATTATATATATTATGCAAGACTTATATAAACATAAATATAAGAGGTTATAAGTTAGTATTCACTTACTTTGGGGTATTAAAAGTATGCAAATGAGAAGAAGAATTTTTCTTGAACTAGATGCACCAAAACTTCCTTGGAAAAACGTGAAGAATCAAAATTAAAGAACTTTGGTGTTCTTGGGAGGCCTTGGCCGATTTTTGGAAGAGAGAAAGGAGAATGATTTTGCACTTGCAGTTTTGTGGAAATGAAGTGAAAGAGTTCTCTATTTATAGAGGACTTTGAGTCTTGCAATCGATGAAAGAAAAAAGCGATGTTTAATACTTTACCACCATGTTGGAAAAGTAGAAAAAGTGTTGAATTCTTTTCAATATTTATAATGAAAGTCAAAGGGGACACAAACGTGTGTTTCCCCGTTTGTGTTGGCTGATTTTTAAAGTATAAAAATGATGTATTTTGGTTTTTATTTTTTTGTATAAAAGTATTTTGAATGTATTCTTGCATTTCTCTTTTTATGTAAATTCATAAATACCTTTGAATGCCTTTGTTTAATGAATTGATTTAGTCTTGCATAATTAACCTTAAGTAAGTGCATTAATGTATGATTAGTGTTACTAATCTTAATTTAATTATGTACTTGGTTTAATTAATCCATCATATCGCAAATCGATCGAATTAATTAATTTGCCGATTCATCGCACTGATGAAATTGTTTCTAATTGAATCGAATTTCCTTATGAACTTTGTTAATCACTTTGATTAATTGCTAATGGCCACTGATTAGGTTATAGTTGCTAATCTGGATTTGTGTCGGATGTTACAGTCTCCCCCTGTTAATCTGGATTTGTGTCGGATGTTACAGTCTCCCCCTGTTAAGGGAATTTCGTCCTGAAATTTTATCTTGTTTCCTCAGGGGAATTGTTACTTAAGAATAGGTGAGGGTATCTTTATTTAAACTGGCCTTTGCATGCCTATGTGAATTATGGTCCATGTCTAGAATTTCATTTGACCTTAAGGATGCGTATACGACTGTGTTTCAATCCTTTGACCTTATGGTCCATGATTTCTACCGGCTCTTTGATGAAGTGAAGTTTATCAGTTAGCTGAATCTCTTCCAAGGGGGCAACATGTGTTTCATCTAATAAACACTTCTTCAGATTCGATACGTGGAAGGTATTGTGCACGCTGCTAAGCTCTGGTGTTAGCTCTAAACGATAAACTACTAGTCCAATTCTCTTTAAGACTTTGAATTGTCCAATGTAACGAGGATTCAGTTTCCCTTGTTTCCCAAATCGTACAACACCCTTCCATGACGAGACTTTCATCAGTACCCCTTTTCCTAATTGGAACTCAAGGGATTTTCTCCTTACGTCTGCATAACTTTTCTGACGATCGGGGGCAACTTTTAGTCAGTTCCGTATCTATACTATATTTTTGGTGGTCTCAAGTATGATTTCTGGGCCAATGACTTGACTATCCCTGACTTTGGCCCAGCAAAGGGGTGATCGACACTTTTGTCCATACAATGCCTCAATTGCAGCAGCTTTAATGCTCAAGTGATAGCTATTGTTGTACGATAATTTCATTAAGGCAATTAAGTATCCCAACACTTCCCAAAATCCATTACACAGGCTCTTAACATACAATCTAGGGTTTGAATCGTTCTTTCATTCTGACCATCGGTTTGAGGGTGATATGTGGTACTCATGTCCATGTTTGCACCCAAAACTTGCTGTAATCGATTGCCAAAAATCTAGATGTAAATCTGCTATCCGTATCCGAAATGATTTAAATAGGCACTCCGTGTCCAGAGACGACTTCCTTGAGGTACGTTTGGACTAGCTTATTCATCCTGTTGTTCTCCTTGATTGGTAGAAATGCGCGGATTTTGTTAGGCGGTTGACTATTACCCAAATGGTTTCTGATGTTTTATCTTAACTTTGGAGCATGTTAGGAATTTGCTGACATATGTGGCAATGTCAGCCTTCATGTTAGGCCACCAGTATAGCTCCTTGAGGTCATGATACATTTTATCGGATCTGGGGTGGACGACATATCTTGATTTGTGTCCGTCATCTGTAATCGGGTTTCTTACTCCACCAAATCAGGGTAACCAGACTCTATTCATGAAGTATCGATTTCCATTAGCCCTTATCCCAAACTATTTATCGATTCCGTGCAGGGCTTCATTTTTCATATTTTCCTCCTTAACAACTTCTACTTGTGCATCATGAACTAAGGTAGGAAGGTTTGGTTGAATGGGCATAACTTGGGCTCGTACTCTTAATGGCTTAGCTCGTTCCTTTCGGCTCTGAGCGTCTGCAACCACATTAGCTTTCCCTGGGTGATAATGAATATCACAGTTGTAATCACTTAATTGCTCCATCCAACGACGCTACCTCATATTCAACACTTTCTGATTCAAGATGTGTTGGAGGCTTTTATGGTCTGTGAATACAGTACACTTCGTACCGTACAACTAATGTCTTCAAGTTTTTTAGGATAAAGACTGCTGCTCCTAGATCTAAATCATGCAGTTGTGTAATTCACCTCGTGAACCTTAAGTTTTCATGAAGTATATGCTATGACCTTGTCTTTCTGCATCAGCCCATTGTGTGAAGCGTCATAGTAATCTATAAATTTCTCGCTTCCCTCGGGTAAGGACAAAATAGGCGTGCTGCACAGTTTGTGCTTTAATAAATGAAATGATGTATCCTGATCCTCGCCCCAATCATACTTAATGTCTTTTAGAGATCCGGTGATCTTTAAGAAACTTTTGATAATTGCCTATAATAAGCGGCAAGTCTTAAGGACTGACGTATCCCTATGAGGGTTCTAGGAGTTGACCAAAACCTGATAGCCTCGATCTTTGCAGGGTCGACTTGGATTCCTTTACTATTGATCACATAACTGAGGGATTTCACCTCTCTTAACCAAAAGTCAAACTTAGAAAGCTTAGCATATAGTTGTTGTTTCTCCAACAACTTCAGAATCAGTCTTAAATGTTGCTCGTGCTCCTCCTTGATTCGTGAGTAGATTAAGATGTCATTTATGAAGACAATTACAAATTTGTCTAAATAAGGTTTGCACACCCGATTCATGAGGTCCATGAATACTGTTGGGGCATTGGTTAATCCAAATGGCATTACTAGGAATTTATGATGACCGTAACGGGATCTGAAGGCTGTCTTCAGAATATCTTCCTTGCGGACTCTAACATGTTGATGACCAGACCTCAGGTCGATCTTCGAATAGAAGCTTGATCCTTGGAGTTGGTCAAACAAGTCATCGATCCATGGGAGTGGGTACCGGTTCTTTTAGCTTATTTAGCTCTTGGTAATCGATGCGCATTCAGAAGGTTCCATCCTTCTTCTTTATGAACAATACTGGAGCTCCCCAAAGTGAGGAACTTGGTTTGTTAAACCCTTTATCTAAGAGCTCCTGCAGCTGGTTTGGACAACTTCTACATAACTTAAGGGCTAATCGGTATGGTGCTCGAGCCACTGGTGCAGCACCTAACACTAGGCCAATTTTGAATTCGACTTGCCCCGATGGTGGGAGCCTAGGGATGTGTTCTGGAAAAACTTTGGGGTAATCACAAATAATAGGAATATCTTCGAGCCGCTTCTCCTTCGGCTCCTTCTCTGTCAACACTTCAGGATCTTAATGCTGGAGATGATGCTTACTTTGGTACCTCTTGCTTTGTATTGGACAATAAGGACCTTCTTATCGGCTAAGGGTATGTGAACCATCTTCTTGTTGCACACTATTTCCGCATGGTTTTTCGATAACCGATCCATGCCTATAACAACGTCAGAACTCCCCAGTTTGACGGGCAACAAGTCTATTTCAAAGAGTTGGCCTACTAATTCTAAGGAGCATCCTCGACATATATTATTTGTCTTAAGCGTCTTACTGTCATCAACCTCGATAGCATAAGTGGCACTTAATGGCGTAAGAATGACATTTATCTGTTCAGTAAACTATAAAGCTCCTATCAACACAGGTATCATATAGTAGAAATGCATAAGTGGTATCTAATGGGGTAAGAGGATAAGTCTATGGGTTTGAAATTTCTTAGGCAGATAGTCATAGCATTATCTTCTCATACGTAGAGTTGTAATTAAAACTTAATTCTTCATTAAATTTCTTGATATCTAATCTTTGTACATGATATGGTCGGGATTTTTCGATAAATTTTCAAGCCTTACATACCTAAACATACATCTGATAGTAAAACCTAGAGAAATACTATAAAATGGTAGAAGGGTACTAAGTATGAGATGCCTCCGGGGTTTCCTCGTACTCCAAAGCGTTATGTCATTGGGTTAGTTCTGCATCGCGGGCTTTGCGCTCTGCTAGGCGCTGTCACAATTCGTCGATTCCGTCTTGCTGAATCGTCTGGGTATACTGGTTGGCCCAAGGTATATTGGTGGTTTGTATTGCCTCTTGCTTAAGCCTTGCAAAGATCTCACCGACCCCCTGGTGGATTTTGTCGAAACTAGAGGTCGTTTCTGGCGGCCCTTGCCACCAATAGAGGCACCATTTATTGCGTAGGTTCCTGTCACACCCCGTTACCCCGGTTGGCAACGAAGCGCGACGTCGCGGAAGCGTAACCATAATCATAATGAACGATCACTATATGGACGTTTTCAAAAATACATCGGCGTAACTTTAAAAGATATAAATGTTTCACATAACCCAAAATGATAAAGAGAAGTTCGCAAGGTACAAAGATTTAAATACATAATTAAATCATCCAAAATAATGCAAATAAATCTCCGATGGTTTGAAACTGAGTGCGACTCCTTAAATGCGAAAGCTTGAAAATACTACCGATGTGATGGAATTGCCTTAATTTCCTGAAAATACACGCTAAAATACGTCAACAAAATTGTTGGTGAGCTCATAGGTTTACACGTAAATCTGACTTGTATGGACAACAATAATAGAGATTGAATTTATAAAATCATAAATTCCTTGTTATGTATTACATATAAACCATCATGCAACCGAAGCTTAATTAAAATGAGTTTGCCCTGTGCAGTATTCCCATACGTAATACCGTGTGTTGAATATATATGCACCCGCTGTTAGCCGACCCGACTAACCCGAGTGGGGAACATGACTCCCAATAGATCTATCCACAATATATTCGCGCTTACAAATAAATGCAATTAACGGTTCATGATATCAGGGCTAATGGAACCACATGTGTAATACATAATAGAAATGGAGATATTTCCGTGTCCATATAAAAACGAAGCATGTATTTCATCCCCAAAACATAACTGTGTGAAAATAGGGGCTATGAGAACTCACCGGGATTGCGATGGCAAAAATCTAGCGTAAAAAGCTTTTAGCGTAAATGGATGGATGATGCGTCGAGTCAGTTTAATCGAGTCCTAAATGATAATAAGGACTTAATATCTCTAATATATGATGATATATATATTTATAGATTTTTATGTCTTAAATCACCCAACATTACAAGTTTATAAATAAAATTCGCTTAAAACGTCAAGTTTATATATATATAATTTTCCAGCTTTTTCGGAGGTTTTTCGGCCTACTTTGAGGTTGTTTTTGACCAAGCTCCAAAATGTTTTAGACTTTGGTTTTCTAGGACATTAAACTACTATATACAAAGGATTTTTAGAATCAAGAACGACCATTTTTCGAGATGTTTAGGTTGGTGAAAAAGCTCGTTAAAACCCTATGTTGGCCATTTTTGAGCTGTCAAACTTTCGGTTTCCTAAATAATTTCTGGTGGTCTTAAACTCCAAAATAAATTATGAAAAATAGATCTATAGTTAAGACATAGATCTAACTTTTGAGACAAGAATCAACTCATTTCGTTGAGTTATGAATTAGTTATGATTTTTCAAAGTCGATATAAAGTTTCTGCCGAAAATCCGCAGTTTTATAAACTTGAAACAACTTATGATTCTTGTTGTTTATTCAAAGACTACTTGTATAAAAGTTGTAAAAGTTATATAACACATATATAACACATGTTTTCATAATATTAACATGTTTATAATGTGTTCATATATTCATATGCACATTTAAAGAAACAACTTAAAAATAAAAACTAGAATCTTATAAACTTGAGTTTTTATGAAACTTGTTGTTATTGGTGATTATATATATTATGCAAGACTTATATAAACATAAATGTATGATGAAATAAGCTAGTATTTACTTACTTTGAAGTATTTAGAATATGATTTTGAGTAGAAGTTGAAATCCTTGCAAGATATGCACCAAAACACTTGATTTTCTTGAAGAACACTTGAAGAACACTTGAATGCACAAGTTTGTGATGTGTGAGTGTATAAATCCGGTTTTGAGAGAAGAAAAGGAGAGGTTTTTGTTGTTTGAAGTGTGGAAAAGAAGTGAGAAATGAGGTCTTATTTATAGGCAAAGTGTTTGGTCTTTCAAATGATGAAAGGCATGGACGAAAAGGTAGAGTGCACTTTTAAACAAAATGATTGTGTTTAAAGTAATATTAAAAAAATAAAAGTCAACTTCTAATACACAGATGGCCTATAGGCCAGCCATACGTGTATTTATATTTTTTTTGTGTATAAATGTATTTAGAAATGTATTCTTGTATTTCCCTTTTCTTGTAATTTCATAAATACTTATGGATGCATTGTTTTAATGAATTGTTTTAGTCTTGCATAATTAATGTTAAGTAATTGTATTAGTGTTTGATTAGTGTTACTAATCATAATTTAATTATGTACTTAGTTGAATTAATCCCTCATATCGTAAATCGATCGGATTAATTTCCCGATTCATCGCACCGATGAATTTGATTCTAATTGAGTTGAATTTCTTCATGAACCTTGTTAATCACTTTTGTTAATTTCTAATGACCACTGATTAGGTTATAATTGGCCATTAAATACTAATTGGGTCGTAGTTGCTAACCTGGTTTAATGCCAGATGTTACAGTCTCCCTCTGTTAAGGAAATTTCGTCCCGAAATTTTATCCTGTTTCCTCAGAGGTCTTGTTACTTAGGATTAGGTGAGGGTATCTTTGCTTAAACTAGCCTTTGCATGTCTATGTGAATTCTGGTCCATGTCTAGAATTCCATCTGACCTTGAGGACGGGTATACAACTGTGCTTCAATCCTTTGACCTTACGGTCCATGATTTCAACCGTCTCTTTGATGAAGAGAAGTTTATCAGTTAGTTTGATCTCTCCCAAGGGGTGACAAGTGTCTCCTCTAAGAAACACTTCTTCTTATTCGATACATGGAAGGTATTGTGTATGCTGCTAAGCTCTGGTGGTAACTCTAAACGATAAGCTACGAGTCCAATTCCCTTTAAGACTTTGTATTGCCAATGTATCGAGGGTTTAATTATCCTTGTTTACCAAATCGTAACACGCCCTTCCATGGCAAGACTTTCATCAGTACTTGTTCTCCTAATTAGAACTCAAGGGATTTTCTATTTTCATCTGCATAACTTTCTTACAATCGCATGCAACTTTTAGTCAGTTTCGTATCTGTACTATCCTTTCGGTTGTTTCGTGAATGATCTTAACGCTAGTGATTTGGCCATTTCCCACTTCTTCCCAATAAATCGGTGATCGACACTTTTGCCCGTAGAGGGCTTCAAACGGAGCAGCTTTAATACTTGAGTGATAGCTATTGTAGTACGATAATTCCACTAAGGCAAATGAGTATCCATTACACAGGCTCTTAATGTATGTTCTAGGGTTTGGATCGTTCTATTATTCTGACCATTGGTCTGAGAATGATATGTGGTACTCATGTCCAGGTTTGTATCCACAGTTTGCTATAATAATTGCCAAAAGCTTAGCTGTAGATCTGCTATCCATATAAAAAATGATTATAATAGGCACTCCGTGTCCGGAGACGACTTCCTTGAGGTACGTTTGGACTAGCTTATTCATCCTGATGTTCTTCTTGATTGGTAGGAACGCGCGGATTTTGTTAGGTGGTCGAATATTACTCAAATGGTTTCTGATGTTGGTCTTAACTTTGGAGCATGTTAGAAATTTTTTTTTGACATATGTGGCAATGTGATCCTTCATGATAGGCCACCCGTATAGTTCCCTATGATACATTTTATCGGATCCGGGGTGAACGACATATCTTGATTTGTGTCTGTCATCTTTAACCAGTTTTCTTACTCTATCAAAAACAGGGTAACCAGACTCTATTCGTGAAGTATTGATTTCCATTAACCCTTATTCCAAACTATTTATCCATTCTGTGCAGGGCTTTATTTTTCATATTTTCCTCCTTAATAACTTCATGAACTAAGAAAGGAGGGTTTGGTTGAGTGGTTATAACTATGGCTGGTACTCTTAACGTCTTAACTCATTTCTTTCGGCTATGAGCGTCTGCAACCACATTAGTTTTCCTCAGGTGATAACGAATCTCACTGTTGCAACCACTTATTAGCTCTATCAACGATGTTACCTAATATTTGACTCTTTCTGGTTCAAGATGTGTTGGAGGCTCTTAGGGTCCGTGGGTGTAATACAACTAATGTCTTCAAGTCTTAAGGGTAAAGACTACTGTTCCAAGATCTAGATCATGCGTTGTGTAATTCACCTCGTGAACCTTAAGTTTTCATGAAGTATAAGCTATGACCTTATCTTTCTACATCAGTCCATTGTGTGAAGTGTCATAGTAATCTATAAATTTCTCGTTCCTCTTAGGCATGGACAAAATAGGCGCGCTGCACAGTTTGTGCTTTAATAACTGAAATGATATCTCCTGATCCTTGCTCCAATCATACTTAATGTCTTTTCGGGTCAGTTTTGTTAGAGTTCTGGTGCTCTTTGAGAAAATTGCTTATAATAAGTGGCAAGTCTTAAGGACTGTCGTATCTCTATGGGGGGTTCTAAGAGTTGATCAATTCCTGATAGTCTCGATCTTTGCGGGGTCGACTTGGATTCCTTTACTATTGTTCACGTGACCGAGGGATTTCACCTCTCCTAACCAAAAGTCAAATTTAGAAAGCTTAGCATATAGTTGTTCTTTCTCCGATAATTCCAGAATCAGTCTTAAATGTTGCTCGTGCTCCTTCTCGTTTCGTGAGTAGATTAAAAGTCATTCATGAATACAATCACGAATTTGTCTAAATAAGGTTTGCACACCCGATGAGGTCCATGAGTACTGTCGGGGACACTGGTTAATCCAAACGGCATTAATAGGAATTTATGATGACCGAAACGGAATCTGAAAGCTGTCTTTGGAATATCTTTCTTGTGAACTCTAACCTGATGATAACAAGACCTAAGGGCGATCTTCGAATAGAAGCTTAATTCTTGGAGTTTTGTCAAACAAGTCATTGATCCTTGGAAGTGGGTATTGGTTCTTTTAGCTTATTTAATTTCTCGGTAATTGATGCACATCCCGAAAGTTCCATCCTTCTCCATTATGAACAAAACTGAAGCTCCTCCAAAGCGAGGAACTCAGTTTGATAGGCCCTTTATCTAAGAGCTCCTACAGTTGGTTGGACGATTCTTACACTATTGATGGGGCTAATCGGCATGGTGCTCGAGCCACTGGTACCGCACCTGATACTAGGCCTATTTTTGAATTTGACTTGCCTCGATGTTGGGAGTTCAGGTAAGTATTCTGGAAAAAACTTTGGGGTAACCATAAATAATAAGAATATTTTCGAGCCGCTTTCCTTTTGGCTCCCTCTCTATCAACACTTCAGGGTCCTAATGCTAGAGATGATGCTTACTTTGGTATTTCTTGCTTTGCGTTGGACAGTAAGGACCTTCTTATTGGCTAAAGGTATATGAACTGTGTTCTTGTTGCATACTATTTCCACACGATTTTCGATAGCCAATCCATGCCTATGACCACGTAAACACTTCCCAGTTTGATGGGTATCATGTCTGTTTCAAAGAGTCGGCCTACTAATTCTAAGGAGCATCCTCGACTTATATTATTTGTCTTAAGCGTCTCACTGTCATCAACCTCAATAGCATAAGTAGCACTTAATGTAATTTATCTGCTTAGTGAACTTAGTGGATATAAAGCTCCCTATCAGCACCAGTATCAAATAGTAGAAATGCATAAGTGGTATCTAATGGGGTAAGAGGATAAGTCTACGGGTTTGAAATTTCTTAGGCAGATAGTAACAGCTTTATCTTTTCCTACGCAGAGTTGTAGTTAAAACTTAATTCCTCATAAAAGTTCTTGATACTTAATCTTTGTATATGATATGGTCAGAATTTTCTAAATTCTTAAGCCTTTTTTTACCCTAAGATATATCAGATAGTAAAGCCTAGAGAAATACTATAAAGAGATGCCTCCGGGGTTTCCTCGTACTACAGAGCGTTAAGTCGTTGGGTTAGTTCTGCAGTGTGGGCTTTGTGCTCCGCTAGGTGCTGTCACAATTCGTCGATTCCGTCTTGTTAAATCGCCTGGGTATTCTGGTTGGCCTAAGGTTTATTGGTGGTTTGCATTGCCTCCTGCTTAATCCTTGCAAAGATCTCACCGACCTCTTGGTGGATTTTGTCGAAATTGGAGGTCATGTCTGGCGGCCCTTGCCACCAACAGGGGCATCGTTTGTTACATAGGTTTCTGGGTAAGTGTCGGCACTTGAGAGGAAGATGGTGTTCCGACTTCAAACTGGTTTTGGATCCCTTCCTCATTTCTCCACTCTTGGAGAGTGTGAGGCATCCATCCCCACTGTCTTACGTTCGCCTATCGTTACAGTTGCGGGCTTGGCTAATGAGTAGGTACCGGGATAGACTCCCGTTGTGCTAGTCACACTCTTTTCCTAGGGGTGAACTTCCTTAATTGTCCATTGGGATGGCTTCTGAATAGGGTGTAGGGTGGCTTATGTGGTGGTGATGGTGGAGCAATTTGTGTTGCAGGGCCACAATTGCCCTCCTTGTGCTTTGACGAGTCCATTACATCGTCATTGATTTAGTCTGGGTGGGTTCCCGATCCAAAGTATACCTCAGTGTCACCTTGGCTTTCTTTATACCATGGGTGAGAATTCATCCTCTGAATCAAAGAGGATAATAACCGTATTGTACGACATGTTATTGTCATCAGGGTCTATATATGTGTTCACAGTTCTTGAAGAAACTTTAGTTTTTGTAACAGTTATAGTCTAGGTACTAATGCAACCTAGTTCACTATAACTATGGCTCTGATACCAATCTGTCACACCCCGTTACCCCGGTTGGCAACGAAGCGCGACGTCGCGGAAGCGTAACCATAATCATAATGAACGGCCACTATATGGACGTTTTCAAAAATACATCGGCGTAACTTTAAAAGATATAAATGTTTCACATAACCCAAAATGATAAAGAGAAGTTCGCAAGGTACAAAGATTTAAATACATAATTAAATCATCCAAAATAATGCAAATAAATCTCCGATGGTTTGAAACTGAGTGCGACTCCTTAAATGCGAAAGCTTGAAAATACTACCGATGTGATGGAATTGCCTTAATTTCCTGAAAATACACGCTAAAATACGTCAACAAAATTGTTGGTGAGCTCATAGGTTTACACGTAAATCTGACTTGTATGGACAACAATAATAGAGATTGAATTTATAAAATCATAAATTCCTTGTTATGTATTACATATAAACCATCATGCAACCGAAGCTTAATTTAAAATGAGTTTGCCCTGTGCAGTATTCCCATACGTAATACCGTGTGTTGAATATATATGCACCCGCTGTTAGCCGACCCGACTAACCCGAGTGGGGGACATGACTCCCAATAGATCTATCCACAATATATTCGCGCTTACAAATAAATGCAATTAACGGTTCATGATATCAGGGCTAATGGAACCACATGTGTAATACATAATAGAAATGAAGATATTTCCGTGTCCATATAAAAACGAAGCATGTATTTCATCCCCAAAACATAACAGTGTGAAAATAGGGGCTATGAGAACTCACCGGGATTGCGATGGCAAAAATCTAGCGTAAAAAGCTTTTAGCGTAAATGGATGGATGATGCGTCGAGTGAGTTTAATCGAGTCCTAAATGATAATAAGGACTTAATATCTCTAATATATGATGATATATATATTTATAGATTTTTATGTCTTAAATCACCCAACATTACAAGTTTATAAATAAAATTCGCTTAAAACGTCAAGTTTATATATATATATATATATATATATATATATATATATATATATATATATATATATATATATATATATATATATATATATTTTTCCAGGTTTTTCGGATGTTTTCGGCCTACTTTGAGGTTGTTTTTGACCAAGCTCCAAAATGTTTTAGACTTTGGTTTTCTAGGAAATTAAACTACTATATACAAAGGATTTTTAGAATAAAGAACGTCCATTTTTCGAGATGTTTAGGTTGGTGAAAAAGCTCGTTAAAAACCCTATGTTGGCCATTTTTGAGCTGTCAAACTTTCGGTTTCCCAAATAATTTTTGGAGGTCTTAAACTCCAAAATAAATTATGAAAAATTCAAGATCTATAGTTAAGACATAGATCTAACTTTTGAGACAAGAATCAACTCATTTCGTTGAGTTATAATTTAGTTATGATTTTTCAAAGTCGATATAAAGTTTTCGCCGAAAATCCGCAGTTTTATAAACTTGAAACAACTTATGATTCTTGTTGTTTATTCAAAGACTACTTGTATAAAAGTTGTAAAAGTTATATAACACATATATAACACATGTTTTCATAATATTAACATGTTTATAATGTGTTCATATATTCATATGCACATTTAAAGAAACAACTTAAAAATAAAAACTAGAATCTTATAAACTTGAGTTTTTATGAAACTTGTTGTTATTGGTGATTATATATATTATGGAAGACTTATATAAACATAAATGTATGACGAAATAAGTTAGTATTTACTTACTTTGAAGTATTTAGAATATGATTTTGAGTAGAAGTTGAAATCCTTGCAAGATATGCACCAAAACAGTTGATTTTCTTGAAGAACACTTGAAGAACACTTGAATGCACAAGTTTGTGATGTGTGAGTGTATAAATCCGGTTTTGAGAGAATAAAAAGAGAGGTTTTTGTTGTTTGAAGTGTGAAAAGAAGTGTGAAATGAGGTCTTATTTATAGGCAAAGTGTTTGGTCTTTCAAATGATGAAAGGCATGGATGAAAAGGTAGAGTGCACTTTTAAACAAAATGATTGTGTTTAAAGTAATATTAAAAAAATAAAAGTCAACTTCTAATACACACATGGCCTATAGGCCAGCCATACATGTATTATACATGTATTTATATTTTTTTTTGTGTATAAATGTATTTAGAAATATATTCTTGTATTTCCTTTTTCTTGTAATTTCATAAATACTTATGGATGCATTGTTTTAATGAATTGTTTTAGTCTTGCATAATTAATGTTAAGTAATTGTATTAGTGTTTGATTAGTGTTACTAATCATAATTTAATTATGTACTTAGTTGATCTAATCCCTCATATCGTAAATCGATCGGATTAATTTCCCGATTCATCGCACCGATGAATTTGATTCTAATTGAGTTGAATTTCTTCATGAACCTTGTTAATCACTTTTGTTAATTTCTAATGACCACTGATTAGGTTATAATTGGCCATTAAATACTAATTGGGTCGTAGTTGCTAACCTTGTTTAATGCCGGATGTTACAGTTCCTGTCTAAGTGTCGGCACTTGAGAAGAAGATGGTGTTCCGACTTCAAACTGGCTTGGGATCCGTTCCTTGTTTCTCCATTCTTGGAGAGTGTGAGACATCCATCCCCACTGTCTTACGTTTTCTCGTCGCTGCTGCGGCGGGCTTGGCTGATGGGCAGGTACCGGGATAGAATCCCGTTGTGCCAGCCACACCCTTTTCCTAGGGGTGAACTTCCTCAATGGTCCATTGGGATGACTTCTGAATAGGGTGTAGGATGGAATACTTGGTGGTGATGGTGGAGCAATTTGTGCTGCAGGGCCACAGTTGCCCTCCTCTTGTTTTGACGGGTCCTCTACCTCGTCATTGATTGGGTCTGGGTGGGTCTCCGATCCAAGGTACATCTCAGTTTCACCTTGGTTTCCTTGTCCCATGGGTGAGTATTCATGCTCGGAGTTAAAGAGGATAACGACCGTATTGTTTGATGTGTTTCTGTCATTAGGGTCCATATATATGTTCACAGTTGTTGAAGTAAGAAAATTTAGTTTTTGTAAAAGTTATAGTCTAGGGTACTAATGCAACCTAGTTCACTATAACTATGGCTCTGATACCAATCTGTCACACCCTGCTACCCCGATTGGCAGCGAGGCGTGACGAGTGGGGAAGCGTAACCATAATCATAACGATCGACCACTACATGGACGTTTTCAAAAAAAATATATTGATATAACTTCAAAATGAATTACATAGCCCGAATAGTATGAAGAGTAGGTTCGCAAGTTACAGAGATTTAAATACATAATTAGATTATCAAAAATGGTGCAAATAAATCTCCGGTTTGAAATGATGCGACTCCAAAATGAACGGAAGCCTTGGAATGCTTCCGATGAATGTGCATGTCTTAAATACCTGAAAATACAAGCTAAAATACGTCAACAAATTATTGGTGAGCTCATAGGTTTACGCGAAAAAACCAATTGTATGGACATTATCAGATGAGTTGAATTTATAAGGCATAAATTTCATGTATGTATTACATAAACCATCATGCAACTAAAGCTTAATTAAATGAGTTTGCCCTGTGCAGTATTCCCGACTGTAATACCGTGTGTTAAATATATATGCATTCCACTGTTAGACGGTTAAAACTAACCCGAATGGAGGACATGACTCCCGATATATCTATCCACAATATATTCGCGCTTACAAGTAAATGTAATTAACGGTTCATGATATGAGGGCTGATGGATTCACGAAAACACATTTGTAATACATATATGAAATAAACAGTTTTGATGTCCATATGAAAACATAGCATGTATTTCCTCCCCAATAGATAGTGAAAATAGGGGCTATGAGGACTCACCTTAAGTTGATGGTAAAATCGACCATAAAAATGACGGTTTGCATTGTTGATGAGTGATGACACCGGGCGCGTTTAACCGAGTCCTAAATGATATGAGGGACTTAACAACTTCCATATATATGATAATATGTATGTATAAAGGTTTTTATATTTTAAATCACCCAACTTTACAAGTTTATAAATAAAATCCACTTAAAACGTCAAGTTAATATATATAATTTTCCAGCTTTTTAAAGGTTTTTCGGCCTACTTTGAGGCTATTTTCGACCAAGCTACAAAACTATTTGGGCTTTGGTTTTCATAGACATAAAAATACTATATACAAAGAATTTTTAAAGTTAACGGCCATTTTTCGAGGTGTTTAGGTTGGGGAAAAAGCTCGTTAAAAACCCTATGTTGGCCATTTTTGAGCTGTCAAACTTTCGGGCTCCCAAATAATATTTGGGGGTTCTAAACTCCATATTAAATTATGAAAACCTCCAAATTTTTCGTTAAGACATAGATCTAACTTTTGTGAAAAGAATCAACTCAGTTCGTTAAGTTATGAATTAATTATGATTTTTCAAAGTAGACTTAAAATTTCTGCCGAAAATCCGGATTTCATAAACTTGAAACAACTTGTGATTCTTGTTGTTTATGCAAAAACCACATGTATAAAATGTTATGAAACACATTTATATAACTTGTTTTCATATTATTTATATTTACATTGTGTGTTTAATTTATGAACTCATTTGAAGAAACCAACTTTAAAATAAAACTAGTGATTTATAAACTTGAGTTTTTATGAAACTTGTTGTTGTTGGTGATTATATACATTATGCAAGATTTATATAAACATAAATATAAGAGGTTATAAGTTAGTATTTACTTACTTTGGGGTATTATAAGTATGCACATGAGAAGAAGAATTTTCTGGAACTAGATGCACCAAAACTTCCTTGGAAAAACTTGAAGAATCAAAATGAAAGAACTTTGGTGTTCTTGGGAGGCCCTGGCCAATTTTTGGAAGAGAGAAAGGAGAAAGATTTTTCTCTTGCAATTATGTGGAAATGAAGTGAAAGAGTTCTCTATTTATAGAGGAGTTTGAGTCTTGCAAATGATGAAATAAAAAAATAATGTTTAATACTTTACCAACATGTTGGAAAAGTAGAAAAAGTTTTGAATTCTTTTCAATACTTATAATGAAAGTCAAAGGGGACACAAAAGTGTGTTCCCCCTTTGTGTTGGCTGACTTTTAATGTATAAAAATTATGTATTTTGGTTTTTATTGTTTTGTATAAAAGTATTTAGAATGTATTCTTGCATTTCCCTTTTTCTGTAAATCATAAATACATTTGAATGCATTTGTTTAATGAATTGATTTAGTCTTGCATAATTAAGGTTAAGTGAGTGAATTAATGTATGATTAGTGTTACTAATCTTAATTTAATTATGTACTTGGTTTAATTAATCCATCATATCGCAAATCGATCAAATTAATTAATTTGCCAATTAATCGCACCGATGAAATTGTTTCTAATTGAATTGAATTTCCTTATGAACTTTGTTAATCACTTTAATTAATTGCTAATGGCCACTGATTAGGTTATAGTTGCTAATATGGAGTTGTGTCGGATGTTACACAAAAAGTTTTATTAGAACAAATAATTCAGACTTTAAAGAACTCTTTTCCTCAGTGATTGTATCAAGACAACTCTGAAGGTAAGTGCTCTTATCATCAGCCATGAGCTTTTCACGCAAGAATTTCTTTACAAGATTGTGTTAATTCAACCAGTTATCTTTATACACAGTGGATTGTTATTTTTTAGCAATCAATTCATTCTTTAATTCAAGTAATTGAGCATGCAGTTCATCAAATTCATCACAAGATTTAAAATCAGATAAGGGTTGTATATCAGATAAACATAATAAGTAAAGCAACAAAATAAATAAGAAAACACTAACTTTTGTGAAAACCGATTTCTCACGCGTATGCCGCTCCAAACGGGAGAATAAAACTCGAAGGCGAGTGCTCAAATGAGAACACCTCTAATGGCTCACACCCACGAACCAAAGAGAAAAATAACTAATTTCACTTCTAACTTCTAATAGAAAGAGTCGGAATCTGAAGAGAGAATTGAATGATTGAAGCATTGGCATTAAACCCTATATATATACAAGGGATGAAACTCTTGGAAATTGATTCTCTAGTGATGTGGGACACTCCACAATTTCATAGATAAGAACCATCTTTTAGGGTTTATTTGTAACTTTCCAACTATTACACTTTAGACCCTTGCTTCTTTATAGTTAATTATTTAGCTTCTAATTAATTTATTAACTATAACAAATTAATAAACCAATTAATTAATTATTTATATAATATTAATTCTAATTAAATTAATTCTTATTTTTGTTTATTTCTCTTTACTGTTCTTTAAGGGCAACCGAAAAAGGACTCCACTTTTTAATGACAGTCTTACCATATAGTTATGACTTGGACACTATATCCAACACTCTCCCACTTGGACAAGTCATCAACTATTATTGGTCCAAGTCTATCCCATTAACCAAGCAGAGAGTGCCACCAATGCAACTGCCGAACTCTGAATCATATTCTAGAGACATCCCTTAGATTAGTGATCAACCATTCCTTTGTTTTACTAATATCGTATGAAACTGAGACATGGATTTTAATCGATCTCAAGATTCAAAATTGTGTTTCTGATTTCGAATTAATTGACTATATGAGACTACTGAATTGAACGCATCAATTTAGTCCCCACTAGGCCTAGCACTTTTGAGTCAACATTTAATAATCAGAGGGCCCATAGATATTGCTTTTCCCTTTAAGCCAAAGGAACAAATAATTTTGAATACATAGTGTCAGTGAACTTATCATGCCATACATAGCATACCCCTTAAACTGGCATTTACGTGCAACGTTTGAATAAGCTAAAGTATAACAGACTTGAAAAACTAGAAACTCAATGTATCTCCATTTTAAGAATAGAGGATTTATCATCTTAGAATTACTTGTAATTTTAATCCATGTAATTTTTCTAAGTGCAGGTTTTCCTATACTTAACTTCCCATTAAGTACTCATGAGTGTTGCAGCATTCTCCATGCTATGTTTAATTCTTATAGACAATCTACTTACACTCCATGACAGTCTTAAATCGATACTTACTTCCTGCCGTATGAACGACTGAGGATGTTTGAGTAAACTCTTGCCAATAAACAAATCTTCATTATTTAATCACCAAAACTATGACAATTTCAATCATTGTTTGTAATAACTCAAATTCAAACTAACAACTAAAACTTTATATTATCTCTTAATCCTATACTCCTAGCATGATCATCATGTTTTGATTTAGACAATGCCTTTGTGAATGGATCATCAGCCGGAATATGCTCTAATCGTACATGCTTCAAAATCATGTTCCCTTATTCAACCTCGACGAAACAAAATATATTTGGTTCCCTTTCAATGTGCTTTCACATGATCCTTGGGTCTTAGTCCAAAGGCGACTGTGCACTCTAAGTGGCATAGAATAATATCAACGGGTTCTTGTAACTGTGGAACAACTTCAAGAGCTCAATGAAAATGCTTCATCCAGATGGCTTCCTTCGATGCCTCACGAAGCCACCAATATACTCAGATTTCGCATGTGGCTGTCTGCCACTGTAGCATTGCTTTGGAACTTTGCCAGTCACCCCACCTCCGCCACAATGCATCCCTCAATTCGATAAGTAAGAATAACCCACCCAGACTGGAACGATTGCAACTCTGTCTGGTTTAGGAACTAGAGTCACAGTAAGCCCGTTTACTCTGAGTTGCTTGTTCTCCACCATAAACTAAGAACCTATCTTTAGTATTTCTGTAAATACTGTGAAAATGTTCTTTAACAGCTGGCTAATGGCTACACTGGATTTTTGTTGATGTCGACTCACCAATCACCATGTTTAAAGGCAAAGCTTTATTGTTATGAGCTCAGGCCTTGGTCACATTATGGCATACTAATCGATCCTATAAATCCTAGAGCCGAGAGGCATACGGAACTCGATCATTCTGTCCAATTGCGTCCTCTATTTTTTTCGGACTCATAATCCTTTACTAATCTTATAGATGCCAACAACTGAAGAAGAACCTTCGTCGTCGAATAAGTTGGAATCAAATAAATAGTCGCAGCTTGTGCAAGGCTCAGAAGAACATGATCATGATTAAAAGGCGTGTTCTGGTCTAGAATGCACACGCGGCAGCCGGGAAACTAGGGAAAATAGGAAAATAGGTGAGTAGAAAATTTGGG
>JAANYP010009554.1:0-20814 GCA_020465985.1 Centrapalus pauciflorus | reverse complement strand
AAAAAAAAAAGAAAAGGAAAATACACCATAATTATGGCCTTTAGGCCTGCCACATAGGAGGTACAAAACCTCCATATTTTATTTTGAACAACCTTACTCAATCTCAATCAAATCCTCCAACACCATCTCCTTTCAATTCAAGTTGGATACTACACTCAACCTCCATCTTTTCAAGACCAATTTCCTCTATAAATAGAGACAAACCCTTTCATAATTTTCACACCAAAAATCTCTTCCTCCCTCTCTAGAAACCGGCCACACACACACACACATACTCCACAAAACTTTTCTTTCAAGTGTTCTTCATTTGCAAGGTGTTCTTGGTGAAACCTTTGAAGATCCAACCTTCTACTCATTTCCATTCTTCTAAAAACATCAAAGTAAGTAAATACTAGCTTATATCATCTTATATTTATGTTTATATAAGTCTTGCATAATATATATAATCACCAACAACAACAAGTTTCATAAAAACTCAAGTTTATAAGTTTCTAGTTTCTATTTTTTAATTCTTTCTTTAAATGTGTTTATGAATATATGAACACATTATAAAAGTGTTAATATTATGAAAACATGTGATATATATGTGTTTTTATAACTTCTATAACTATTATACAAGTAGTCTTTGAATAAACAATAAGAATCATAAGTTGTTTCAAGTTTATAAACTACGGATTTTCGGCAGAAAATTTATATCGACTTTGAAAAATCATAACTAATTCATAACTCAACGAAATGAGTTGATTCTTGTCTCAAAAGTTAGATATATGTCTTAACTATAGATCTGGAATTTTTCATAATTTATTTTGGAGTTTAAGACCTCCAGAAATTATTTGGGAAACCGAAAGTTTGACAGCTCAAAAATGGCCAACATAGGGTTTTTAACGAGCTTTTTCACCAACCTAAACATCTCGAAAAATGGCCGTTCTTGATTCTAAAAATCCTTTCTATATAGTAGTTTAATGTGCTAGAGAACCAAAGTCTAAAACATTTTGGAGCTTGGTCAAAAACAGCCTCAATGTAGGCCGAAAAACCTCCGAAAAAGCTGGAAAATTATATATATATAAACTTGACGTTTTAAGCGGTTTTTATTTATGAACTTGTAATGTTGGGTGATTTAAAACATAAAAATCTATAAATATATATCATCATATATTAGAGATTTAAGTCCTTATTATCATTTAGGACTCGATTAAACTCACGCGACGCATCATCCCTCCATTCACGCTAAATAGCTTTTTACGCTAGTTTTTGCCATCGCAATCTCGGTGAGTCCTCATAGCCTTATTTTCACAATGTTATGTTTTGGGGATGAAATACATGCTTCGTTTTTATATGGACACAAAAACAACATCATTTCTATTACGTATTACACATGTGGTTCCATCAGCCCTTATATCATGAACCGTTAATTGCATTTATTTGTAAGCGCGAATATATTATGGATAGATCTATCGGGAGTCATGTCCCCCATTCGGGTTAGTTCGGATCGGCTAACAGCGAGTGCATATATATTTAACACACGGTATTACGTAGCACAGGGCAAACTCATTTTAATTAAGCTTCGGTTGCATGATGGTTTATATGTAATACATAACATGGAATTTATGATTTTATAAGTTCAATCTCTATTATTGTTGTCCATACAAGTCAGATTTACGTGTAAACCTACGAGCTCACCAACAATTTTGTTGACGTATTTTAGCGTGTATTTTCTAGAAATTAAGGCAAGTCTATCACATCGGTAGTATTTTCAAGCTTCCGCATTTAAGGAGTCGCACTCAGTTTCAAACCGTCGGAGATTTACTTGCATTATTTTGGATAATTTAATTATGTATTTAAATCTCTGTATCTTGCGAACTACTCCTTATTATTTTCGGGTTATGTAAAACATTTATATCTTTTAAAGTTATACCGATGTATTTTTGAAAACGTCCATATAGTGGTCGTTCATTATGATTATGGTTACGCTTCCGCGACGTCACGCTTCGTTGCCAACCGGGGTAACGGGGTGTGACAGATTGGTATCAGAGCCATAGTTATAGTACACTAGGTTGCATTAGTACCCTAGACTATAACTGCACTTAAGTTTCACTGATTTTAAAAATATTTTGTAACGAACTAAAAGACTATGAATGGACCTTGATAGCAGAAAACATGTCCCACCCGGAGACCATCATCTTGTCAGATTCAGAGGATGAGTACACCCCTACGAGCCCCGCAGTCACTGAGGTTTTCACTGAAGGAGAACCATCTGAGGAAGAAGACCCCTCTGAGACCCAATGGAGGAGTCAGAAGAGGAACCGATGGAAGAAGATGACGCTGGAGAGCATCCACCGCCCCCAACAGTCCCCGCCCGCATCCATACCACCCGGCAGAGCCAACCAGCACGCCCTCGCCATTCAGCAGGACGGACTGAACGAGCTCCGGCAACGATTAGCCGAGAGCGAGACCCGTAATGAGGAGCTGGCACAACGCCTCAATGCTTTAGAAAAGGGAGAGACCCCTGATCACTCCCGCACCTAGTACCCCCCTCTATCTTTGTAATATTAGGAAATTATTATGTAATAGTGTAGGACTAAAATTTTCGAGTAATAACCCGCCCCAATGTAAGAAAATAATGAATGATTAATGAAAAATTACAAGTTATTTATGAAATTATGTTTGATGATTATAGTGTTCTGCCTTAAGAAAAATTTACATCTTTAAGATTCAACTTCTTACACTATGCTATTTTCTTTAAACTTTAAGATAATGCCGCCGAGACGAGTTATGAACGTCGCAGAAATTGAGGAACTGGTTGCACAAAGAGTGGCTGCTGCTATAGCCACTTACGAGACCAACAGAAACAGTTCAGCTAATGGAGATGGTGGTGCTAGCCGCACCACGGGAGGAACTGAAACCCACCCTAAGGGTTGCGGAATTAAGGGGTTTTTGAGCTGCAAGCCCCAATACTTCAATGGGACCGAAGGAGCCGTCAGATTAGTACGATGGTTCGAAAAGTTGGAATCTGTCTTCCGTGTTATCGGATGCATTGAAGGAGACAAAGTAAAGTTCGCCACCCACACTCTGCAAGACAACGCCTTGACATGGTGGAACTCGTATACCCAGTTTGTGGGGATTGATGCAGCTTACCAACTCGCCTGGACTGAGTTGAAGCAGATGATGACCAATGAGTATTGCCCGAGGAATGAGCTACAGAAAATGGAGTCAGAGTTTTGGAATCTGGGTATGAAGGGAACGAATGTAGCTGGGTACACCAACCGATTCCACGAACTGAGTATTCTATGCCCTCAGACGGTGACCCCTGAGTACAAGAAAATCGAGCGTTACATTTGGGGACTCGCTCCTCAAATTCAAGGTAATGTCACTGCCTCCAACCCATCCACCATACAGGATGCCATCAGGATGGCCAACAATCTAATGGATCAAGTGTCCCGGAGAAATGAAGCCGAAGCCGGGGAAAACAAGAGGAAGTGGGAGGACAAGTCCGGGAGGAATACGGGTTCGCAATCCAAGAAGCCCGAGACCATCAAGGCTTATGTAGCAGGAGCTGAGTCAAGGAAAGGCTACACGGGTTCCAAGCCTTTCTGCACCCAATGCACCTTTCATCACAACAAGGGTCCCTGCCCAACCCCTTGTGGAAAATGCAAACGTATTGGCCATGTAGCCAAAGACTGTAAATTTGGAACCCCGGGTGTCAATGGCGACAATCAGAGAGGTTGCTATGAATGTGGAGCTATTGGGCACTTCAAGAGTGAGTGTCCGAAGTTGAGAAATGGTGGAGGAGCTCAGGGGAGAGCTTTTGTGTTAGGAGCAGGTGACGCTCGTCAGGATCCCCATGTGGTATTAGGTACGTTTCTTTTAAATGACATTTACGCTTACGTACTCTTTGATACTGGGGCTGATAGGAGCTTTATATCCGATAAGTTTATGTTGGGAAATAGTTTAAGTGTGTTCAAACTGTTAGTTAGACTTCTCAGACTGTTAGTAGATTTTAAATGTAAATCCAAAGTTCATGCTGCTAGTTGAAGAAACTCGAGCTGCCAGTGTAAAAGTTCAAGCTGCCAGAGTAAATCAACTCGAGCTGCTCAGTTCATGCTGTCAAGAGATTCAAGCTGCTCAACAGTTTCATAAACAGAAAGTGCTGATTTTCAGGAAAAGATATCTACATGAAGATTCCAGCATATCTACTATCAGAGAAGTCATTATTCGTCAAGGAAACATATCAAGAAGCAATATAAATACATAGAATAGGTCTTTCTATTGTATAGGAGTTTTCTGCATATTTTGAGTCTGTAATTGCTTTATTGATAGAGTTTTTCATAAGCCTCTAAGGTTGTAAAACCCTAAGAACAGTCTGTGTTCTTCGTCTAATCAAACAGATTAGAGGTGATTGTAATCATTGAATTCAGCAATACAAACAGTCTTGATTACTTCCTGTGTTTTATGCATTATTGTTTCTGAAAGTTTTTGTTAAAATAATTAAGTGTTATTCCACAAACTTCTTGATTAAACTTTGATTCAAAGCAAGATTATTGATTTATACTCTGATAAATTCAAATCAGTTAGTCTTGGTAATTCAGTTTTAGATCCTGACAAGTGGTATCAGAGCCACAGGTCGTTCTTTGTTTTTCAAAGTCGAAAACTTTCTTTCAAATTTTTAATCTTTTTGCAATGGAATTTGAAAATAGCAGCAGTGGATCCGGGCAACGACTCAAAGTGCCTATGCTCAAGCCCACTGAGTTTGAGATGTGGAAACTCAGGATTCAACAGCATATCCAATTTATTGACTATGCCATATGGGAAGCTGTTGAATTTCCTCCTGTAGTTAATCCAGAACTTGATGATGAGGGAAAACCAGTCAAAACCCCTCCAAAAACTGAACTTGAAAGGAAGGCTAGAATGAATGAAGTGAAAGCTCTTACACTTTTACAAATAGCCATTCCTAATGCTTATCAACATCAGTTCAAAAAGTTTTATACTGCTCATTCTCTTTGGAATGCTTTAGAGAAAAGATTTGCTGGTAATGCCAGTACCAAGAGAAATCAAAAAGATCTTTTAAAACAGCAGTATGAGAACTTTTCTGGTGGCAAGAATGAAAACCTTACTCAAATTTTTGACAGGTTCAACAAACTGATAAGTGAATTAGAAAGTGCAAAAGTCAGCCTGGATCAAGATGAAGTCAACAGGAAGTTTCTCAGATCTCTTGGAGAAGAATGGACAGTTTATGCTGCCCAATGGAGAACAAAAGACACTCTCTATGAAATACAATTGGATGATCTGTACAACAGTCTGAGAGTGTTTGAAACTGAGATTGATACTAAAAAGAAATCCTTTTCTTATAATCACAATACTGCTCTTCTGTCTTCTGAAAAATCTAACAGCAGTGATTCTTTTTCAGGTGGTGATGGCAACTCTGCTGAAGCTCCCTATGAGGCTTTTGTTGCCAATGATGGACTATTTGCTCTAAATGCTGAGGACTTAGAACAAATTCATCCAGATGATCTTGAAGAGATGGATTTAAAGTGGCAACATGCAATGCTAACCATGAGGGCCAAAAGGTTTCTTAAAAGAACTGGAAGGACCAACTTTCAAGCCAGAACAGAAGGCAAACCAGCTTTTGATAAATCAAAAGTTGAATGCTATAAATGCCATAAGCTTGGTCACTTTGCCAAAGAGTGTAGATCTCAAGGTCAACAGTCATCAAGGACTTCACAGCCCAATCAGACATCCTCATCAACAGCACTTGTCTCTCAAGAAGACAATGTGTTTGACTGGAGTGATCAGACAGAGGAAGAATTTCAAAATCAAGCTCTAATGGCAGAAACATAAAATGTCTCCTCCACTGAACTACCATCTGAGGTAAATTCTAAACTCTGCTCTCAATCATGCAAAAATATGGTTAAAAAGTACAGAGATCATAATGAGAGCATGTGCAAAACTCTAGCTAAGATGGAAGAAAGGAGATATGAATACATGCAAGCCATAGAAGATCTTGAAAAACAGATCAATGACTATAAGGACAATGAGATTCAAATGGGACATGATAGAACATATCATGAGTGGGAGAAAAAGGAACTAAATAAGAAAATAGAATCCCTAAATAAAAAGGTAGAAGAGACTGAACAGAAGGTGTTAGAGGCTAATAAGAAACTAGAATCTGTTAACATAGATCTAGGTAACTTCAAGTTTGCAAATCAAATGCTAGAACACCTAATGGAAGTCCAATTCAAAGATAGGGTAAAATCTCAGGTTCATCCCAAAGAAGGCATAGGATACAGGGCTACTCCACCTCCATACAACAATAAGTACATTCATCCAATGAGTGAGGTTGCTGATAGACTTGTCAATGAACCTTTAGATGAGTCTATGACTACTGTAGATCCTATCCTTGATACCAGCCCTGAATCTAAAGAAGATCAGATTCAAAACACAGAGTGTGAGTGCACAACAGCTGAGAAGACACATAAAACAATGAGTGCACCCATAGAGATCCAAGCCCCCAGTAAGAAAGGAAAAGAGAAGATGAGTGTATGCAATGCTGCTCCACAAGTTTCTGTACATTCTAACTGTAACACTGCATCTTCCTCAAAGAATAATAAAAGAGGTAAAAATGTTCCAGTCTGCACATGTCAAAAGCATTGTGTTCAAAAGTTTCCCAAACAACAGCAGGTAAGGGGAAATCAAAGGAATAAGAACCAGAAATTGTCAGAAAAATCTGGTTCTCCAATTCAAACTGCCAAAAGATGTTTTCACTGTGGCAGGAAGAATCACTTGGCCAATGATTGTTTTTATAAACCAGCTGTTACAAAACAGACTGTGAATCACTCAAAATCAAATCCTACTTAGACAAAACATTCAAAGGTGAAACCTTCCAGATCAGTTCCAAAGAAAACAGTTGATCACAAGCTTTCAAAAGTAAATAAAAAGCAGTCCACACATCAAAAACAAGTTTTAGTAAAGCCTAAATCAAGTTTTAAACAAATATGGTGTGTCAAGGACAGATTCTCAGATCAAACTGCTGATGCAAAAGATCAAACTGCTAAGCCAAATTCTGAAGCTGTTAGTGCAAAATCTGAAGCTGTTAGCACTAAAATCACAAAACAGACTGTTAAGCATCATTCTGGAACTGCTTGTGAATCATCTGAGACTGTTAGAAGAAAAGATGATCAAAATAACTGGATACCTCATATCCTCATTAAATACTCTCCAAAAACTCCATCAGTAGATCTCACAAAATACAAAAAGTCAAAAACAGTGTTTAGTTATGTCAATATGCAAGGCCAACCCAAAACCAATTTGGTTTGGGTTTACTCCACTACTGACTGAGCTGTTATTTGTGCAGGGCAACCACAGGTCTCCTCATAAAACAAGATGGCATTTGGACAGTGGATGCTCTAGGCACATGATAGGCAAATCTGAGTGCTTGTCAAATTTCAAAGGTTTTGATGGAGGTTTTGTTGCATTTGGAGGCAACTCAAAAGGAGGTAAGGTTACAGGTAAAGGTACTGTTAATGTAGGCAACATGACATTCCATGATGTTTTGTATGTTGAACAACTTAAGTACAATCTATTAAGTGTCTCTCAAATCTGTGACAAACAAAACATTGTTCTGTTCACAGATTCTGAGTGCATTGTTCTTTCAAAAGATTTCAAAGTTCCTGAAAATCTAGTTTTACTAAGAACACCAAGAAAGGACAATGTCTACTGTCTGGACACAGATCTTTTATCTAAATCAAATACCTTAAGCTGTTTGATATCCAAAGCATCATCCAATGAGTCTGCTCTTTGGCATAGAAGGATGTGTCACATGAACTTCAAGTCCATGAATGTTTTAGTCAAAAAGAATCTGGTAAGAGGCTTACCACAAAAGGAGTTCATCTGTGATGATCATTGTGTAGCATGTCTTAAAGGCAAGCAACACAAAACTTCTCATAAGGCCAAAGAAGTAAATTCAATCTCATCTGTTCTTCAGTTGCTTACATATGGATCTATTTGGTCCAACATCTGTTTTGAGTTTGAATAAAAGGGCTTACTGTTTAGTATTGTTGATGATTTCACCAGATTTACTTGGGTTTACTTTCTTAGGTCCAAAGATGAAACTGCTGAGCTTAGTTAAGTCTTTTATCCTTAAGATAGAAAACCAATCCAACTCAAAAGTTAAGGTGATAAGATCAGACAATGGAACTGAATTTAAAAATCACATTCTAAACAGTTTCTGTGAGTCCAAAGGCTTGCTAGACATAGTCCAAGAACACCACACAAAACGGTGTGCGAAAGATGAAGAACAAAACCTTAAATTTAGGCTGCTAGAACAATGTTAGCATTTAAATCTGCGAATGACTTTCTGGGCAGAAGCTGTTAATACAGCCTGTTATGTTCTGAATAGGGTTCAGGTTGTCCAATCACAAGGGAAAACTCCCTATGAGTTATTCCATAACAGAAGTCCCCTAATAGCTTTCTTCAAGCCTTTTGGATGCCCATGTACTATTCTTCACACTAAGACTCACTTAGGAAAGTTTGAAAGTAAGGCTGAAGAAGGATTCTTTGTAGGATACTCAAGTCAAAGCAAAGCCTATAGAGTATATAACAGTGTGTCTAAAACAATTGAAGAAAGTGCCAATGTTGAATTTAATGAAAATACTGCTAATATCAAAGGCACTGGCCCTGATTGGTTGTTTGATTTAGATTCACTAACAAATTCTCTGAGCTTTGTTGAGTATACTGCAGAAGCTGATGCATACAGGGTTGAAGCTGCTAACACAATTTCTCATGCTGCCAATACAACTTCTCAAGCTGTTGGCACAAAGTTTCAGACTGCTGCAGATTCACCAAGTTGGGATGATTACACCACTCTACCACTTCTGTCTTGTGATCCTCCAGGGGTCCTGAATGCTCCACATGATACAAATCCAGATACTGAAGTGCCACTCCCAAGTCCTGAGAGAACAACTCCAACACAAAGGGACACAGTCCCAGATTCAAGTCAAGCTGTTCCTGAAGATGATCCTTTTACTGGTCCAGATGGAGATGATACAAATCTAGGATCCTCTTTTCAAACTGAGAGAGAGCCTACACTAAGGGTTCACAAGTATCATCCTCTCAATCAAATACTGGGTGATCCAAGCACTCCTGTACAAACAAGGAAAATGGTTCAAAATGAGACTGCTGCTGCTGAACAAACAGTTCCTGAATTCAGCCTAGCTGCCTTTGAGAATGCCTGTTTCATGTCTCAACTAGAACCTAAAAAGGCATCAGAAGCACTAAAAGATTCATCCTGGATTGAAGCTATGCAAGAAGAGCTTCTACAGTTCAAAATTCAGAATGTATGGACTCTGGTGGATCTTCCTAAAGGTAAGAGAGCAATTGGTACAAGATGGGTGTTCAGAAACAAGAAAGATGAGAGAGGGATAGTCATCAAGAACAAAGCAAGACTAGTAGCACAAGGGTACACTCAAGAAGAAGGCATAGATTATGATGATGTATTTGCTCCAGTAGCAAGAATTGAAGCCATCAGACTATTTCTAGCCTATGCAAGCTTCAAAGGATTTAAAGTGTATCAAATGGATGTCAAGTCTGCTTTTCTGTATGGGACAATTGAAGAGGAGGTATATGTGTGTCAACCTCATGGTTTTGAAGACTACAAGTATCCAGACAGGGTGTACAAGCTAGACAAGGCTCTCTATGGTCTCCATCAAGCCCCCAGAGCATGGTATGACACCCTGTCATCCTATCTTCTACAGAATGGATTCAAGAGAGGCACTCTGGACAAAACACTTTTCACTAAGTCCATCAAAGCTGAGATTCTGCTTGTCCAAATCTATGTTGATGACATCATTTTTGGCTCAACAAATGACTGTTTGTGCAAAGAATTTGAGATCCTAATGCACAAAAAGTTTCAAATGAGTTCAATGGGAGAACTCACATTCTTTCTAGGGCTGCAGGTTAAACAGAAGCCTACTGGTCTATTCATAAGTCAATCAAAGTATGTCAAAGACATACTGGAAAAGTTTGGCTATCAAGACACAAAGGTTGCAAGCACTCCAATGGATCCTCATAAACAGCTCCATACAGACAAAGATGGCATAGATGTGGACATTCATCTATACAGATCCCTTATAGGATCTCTCATGTATCTAACATCTTCTAGACCTGATATCATGTTTGCTGTCTGTGTGTGTGCTAGGTTTTAATGCTCTCCAAAGGACTCTCACTTGGTTGCTGTGAAGAGAATCTTTAGATACCTTAAAGGCCAACCTCACTTAGGTCTATGGTATCCTAAAGACTCTCCCCTTGTACTAACTGCTTATTCTGACAGTGACTATGGTGGATGCAACATTGACAGGAAATCCACAACTGGTGGATGTCAATACTTAGGAGCAAGATTGGTCTCTTGGCAATGCAAAAAGCAAACAACTGTGTTCACATCATCCACTGAAGCAGAATATGTAGCAGCTGCAAGCTGCTGCTCCCAGGTAATGTGGATTCAAAATCAACTAAGAGACTATGGTATGAATTTCTTATCCACTCCTATTTATATTGACAACTCAAGTACAATCAGCATTGTGCAAAACCCAGTAAAATTCCCAAAAACCAAGCATATAGAAATCAGATTTCACTTTATCAGAGATTGTAATGAAAAGACGTTAATCCAAGTTACCAAAATACATACAGATGATCAGTTAGCTGATCTATTTACAAAACCTTTTGATGTAGGAAAGTTCACTTTCCTAGTATCAAACATTGGTATGGTAAACATGGATTAAATTTTCATTATTATCTAATATATATGCTTAATTTAAGGGGGAGTCACAGTTTTTATTAAAAGATGCTTCATTTCTAACTAACAGCTTGAGTATTTTCTCAAGCTGCTAGTTCATTTTCTCATGCTGTTAGTTGTTTTTACTTGATCTGTCAAAGTGTGCAGGGTATTTGGGTAATTTCTCAAATGTGTGCGCGGGACCCAACCTTTTCGAAACCTTTAAAGGTCCCGATTTCGTTCAGTTGTAACTACCAGTTACATATTTTTCTTCCACGGCCTCTTGCTTTCTCTCTGAACGAATCACACATTCTTCTTTCAAACCCTAAACCATCGTTTCTTCATCAATGGAGTTTGTAAAAGAACACAACTGCCTCCCATACACCCTAAAACACTCTGAACTTCAACCGTTTCATGCAATGATGGATTTCCTCAGGCACTCCCATATCCATTATGCCCTATCCATTAACCCTACTATATACATCTCCCATATTGAACAGTTTTGGAATCATGCATCTGTTCAAACCATCAATGGAGTGCCTACCCTCAAATCCAAGATTGATGGAACTGTCATCAATATCACTAAGGAATCCATCAGACATCACTTGCATCTTCAAGATGCCTCAGGTATAACCGACCTATCCCTTCAAGCTTTACATTTTGGTCTTCAAAATATTGGTTATAGGGGTCCTGCTGATTCTTTTACTTTTCTTAAGGCACACTTTTCTCCTAAATGGAAATACCTTGTGCATATTATTCAGCAATGTTTAAGCCCCAAAAGAACTGGTTGGTCTGAGTTTTCTTCAAATATTGCCACTGCCTTAGTGTGCTTTTCTACTGGCCAACAGTTCAATTTTTCTAACATGATTTTTCAGGGGATGTTAAGGCATCATTCCCTAAAGAATGGGAAATTTCTGATGTATCCTAGGTTTTTGGCAGAAATTATTGCACACACCTGCACAACTCCACATTTACATAAACGGATACATGTTCCCATAGGCACTCACTGTCTTCAATCAAAAGGCTGTTAAAGCCAAGTGCCAATTTTGTAAGTATAGATGTTCCATTGCCTTCTGCAATGATGAACATCATTCCAAGAAACAGAGGAGAGGGTCTTGAGCAGGCTCAGCCTAACATCACTACTACACCCCCAAGACCCCAACCCACTCCTCATGATACAAATATTCTCTCTGATCCTTTTGAACAGCCAACTCGCCCACTAAAATTCTTATACAAAAGGAAAAAGGGACCAGGAGCTCCTTCCTCCTCCTCCCTCAGACAAGAGCCATATATCCCTGTGCAGGAGGACAATTCTGCACAGAATATCCAAAGGGAACCAATTGAGGAAACTCCCATCCTCACTCAGGAGGTGAACATCTCATCAGAGATGGTTCATATGGGTTCTGTGGCTGACACTACTGATGTTTCTGCAAAAGAAGCACAGGCCAGTGCCAACATATCTAAGACCACACCCATGGCAACAGCTAGTGTGCAAACACAAGCTGGAAGACCCCAGAACCAAGAACAGAGGGGCCAGAGGTTTCTACTTCTGGTATTCATGTCAGTGATAGATCACAAGCACCTCAGGTGTTTTCTGATCTTGAGACTAGTCTGCAACTAATGCTCTTGACGGATCCCAAGCTAAAACCTGTTGTAGCCATGTTGGAATATCAAATGTCCATCATTGCTGCACAGGGGGCTCAAATTTTTGCACTCAAGCAGGCAGAGGCGGCTCAGAATAAGCGAATGGATTATCTTCACAAGGGGTTCACCCTCTGTGGAAATAAAATTATGAAATTAGAGCAGATGATTCAAACCCACGGGGCAAAGGTTGTAGGTCCTTCTGACCAAACCAATGCTTCCAAAAAGTGGGAGAATCAGGAGGTTCCCAAATCAGTCCAAGCAGCTCCAACATCAACAGTCCCATCTTCTAGGCTAGCAGTCCCAACAGCTTCTCAAGCTGTTAGCCTAGAAACTCAAGCTGCTGCCCCAAAAGCAACTGGAGTTGTTCTAAGGGAAAGAATTCAAGCTCCATCAAGTACAGTCCAAGCAACATCCTCTTCTGCAAAAGACAAGGGCAATGGCATACTAATTGAATCTCCAAAGCATAAATTTTCCTCCAAAGAAGCCCAAATTGCCTATGATGCTGAAGTTGCCAAAAGAATAGCAGAAGAACAAGACAAAGAATTAGATCTGCAAGCCCAAACCCCAATGGATGATGATGAGACATTAGGTGATTACTTAAAGGGGTTTGTGAGCAAACAAGGTGAAAAGAAGAGAAAGATGCCAACAGGGCACACCAAGGCTGAGCACAGAAGATTCTTAATCAATTTTGCCTTTGCAGCAGGTATTCCAATGAAAATGGCTCAGTTCATGACTACTGAAAAGCTGCAGGAGATACATGATAAAGAAATGGAGAAAAGAAAGAAAACAAAAGTCTCCCCAGACGTTCATCCATCCCAAGAAGTCCAACCATCAAAGAAATCAGTCCAAACTGAAGTTGCTGCTAGTGCATCTGTTCCCACTGATCAAGTTGTTATTCCTTCATCTGTTAAAAGAGTGTTGTTTGAGCAACAAATGCAAAAGGCCATGGAGATAGAGAAGTTGATTGATCAGCATGATTTCACAAAGCCTCAAATCAACTACTGGTTTGCTAAGTCACTGGATGAAAGAGATTTAAGGGTCAAGTTTGTAATAAGGAGAGAGTCTGGACCAGAAGAAGAGTTTGATACATTCTGGCAAATGGTTCAGAAGTTGACCAGGGATGAGCTAATAAAGATGTACAATATAGGGTCTGTTTCACAAGTGAGATCTGCTCTACCACAAGTGAAGCAACTTATCAGAGATCTAAGTTCAGTTGCTGACCCTGAATTTGCAAGAAAAGAGATAGAAGATGCTGAGAAGAAAAGGAAAAAGATCAAGGAAGTTCATATTTTTGTGAAATCCAGGACTTACAGAATCAAATTCACAGATGGGTCTGGTATTTTCTTCAATCTCGAGTTTTATAATTTTTCAAAAGATATGCTGCTCCAAATAAAATCAGTTAGGATATCTTGTGATAAAGAAGAGATGAAGAGAGAATTTTTGAAGGCTATAGATCATAAACTTGCACAGTTGTAAGTTTTTGAAAGCCTTGGTTTGTAAATAACAGTTTACTTATTCATTTCCATTTTTTTGTATAGAACTTAAAGTCTTGTATAAAGAATTTAAGTTAGGGGGAGATTGTTGGGAAATAGTTTAAGTGTGTTCAAACTGTTAGTTAGACTTCTCAGACTGTTAGTAGATTTTAAATGTAAATCCAAAGTTCATGCTGCTAGTTGAAGAAACTCGAGCTGCCAGTGTAAAAGTTCAAGCTGCCAGAGTAAATCAACTCGAGCTGCTCAGTTCATGCTGTCAAGAGATTCAAGCTGCTCAACAGTTTCATAAACAGAAAGTGCTGATTTTCAGGAAAAGATATCTTCATGAAGATTCCAGCATATCTACTATCAGAGAAGTCATTATTCGTCAAGGAAACATATCAAGAAGCAATATAAATACATAGAATAGGTCTTTCTATTGTATAGAAGTTTTCTGCATATTTTGAGTCTGTAATTGCTTTATTGATAGAGTTTTCATAAGCCTCTAAGGTTGTAAAACCCTAAGAACAGTCTGTGTTCTTCGTCTAATCAAACAGATTAGAGGTGATTGTAATCATTGAATTCAGCAATACAAACAGTCTTGATTACTTCCTGTGTTTTATGCATTATTGTTTCTGAAAGTTTTTGTTAAAATAATTAAGTGTTATTCCGCAAACTTCTTGATTAAACTTTGATTCAAAGCAAGATTACTGATTTATACTCTGATAAATTCAAATCAGTTAGTCTTGGTAATTCAGTTTTAGATTCTGACAGTTTAGTAAGCAATTGAATGCCACTCCTTTTCCCTTAGACAACTCTTATACTATAGAACTGGCTGACGGCAAAATAATAGAGGCAAGTAGTATTATTAAGGAATGCACACTGAAGCTGGCAGATCATCCCTTTAAGATAGACTTGATGCCTATAGAACTCGGAAGTTTTGATGTAGTAATTGGTATGGATTGGTTGTCACACAACCAGGCCGAGATTTTGTGCGGTAAGAAAGTGGTACGGATACCACTCTACAAGAAGAAGGTCCTAACAGTCTAAGGGGAAAGAAAGAACCGACAGCTGAATGTCATATCCAGCCTAAGAACATTAAAGTGCCTTAGGAAAGGTTGCCATGCAGTACTGGTACAAATTGCAGAAAAAGAGTCGGAGGAGAAGCGACTCGAGGATATTCCAGTGGTTTGTGACTATCCGAGGGTCTTCCCGGAAGAATTGCCTGGACTTCCGCCAATTAGGCAAGTAGAGTTTCAAATCGATTTGGTGCCGGGAGCTGCACCGGTCGCAAGAGCCCCATATAGACTCGCTCCTTCTGAAATGCAAGAGCTATCCAATCAATTACAAGAGTTGATGGATAAAGGATTCATTCGACCAAGTTCCTCACCTTGGGGAGCTCCGGTCTTGTTCGTGAAAAAGAAAGACGGATCCTTCAGAATATGCATAGACTATCGAGAGCTAAACAAGTTAACGGTAAAGAACCGCTACCCCTTCCCAGAATTGACGACTTGTTTGACCAACTACAGGGATCTAGCTTCTACTCTAAGATTGATCTGCGATCCAATTATCATCAAGTAAAGGTTCGGGAAGAAGACATTCCCAAGACAGCATTCAGAACTCGTTATGGACATTACGAATTCCAGGTGATGCCATTCGGTTTGACCAACGCACCAGCCGTATTCATGGACTTCATGAATCGAGTGTGTAAACCGTATCTGGACAAATTTGTAATAGTGTTCATAGACGATATCCTCATCTATTCCAGAAATAAGGAGGAGCACGAACAGCATCTCAAGCTGATCTTGGAGTTGTTAGAGAAGGAACAGTTATACGCAAAAGTCTCAAAATGTGAATTTTGGTTGCGAGAAGTTAAATTCCTTGGACACGTGATCAACAGCCAGGGAATCCAAGTTGATCCATCAAAAATCGAGGCCATAAAGAACTGGGCGACTCCTAGAACACCCACGGAAATCCGCCAATTTCTAGGATTTGCTGGTTATTATAGGCGATTTATTGAAAACTTCTCAAAGATAGCAGGTTCCCTAACAGAGTTGACTCGGAAGGATGTAAAATATATCTGGGGTGAAGAGCAAGAAAAGGCGTTTCAGCAGTTAAAGCAAAGATTGTGTAGTGCACCAATTCTGTCATTACCTGAAGGGACTGAAAATTTTGTGGTCTACTGTGATGCCTCACACAATGGATTACATTGTGTGCTCATGCAAAGGGATAAGGTCATTGCTTACGCATCACGGCAACTCAAAATTCACGAGGTGAACTATACGACTCATGATTTGGAGCTTGGAGCAGTGGTGTTTGCTCTCAAAATATGGAGGCACTACCTGTATGGAACTAAGTGCACGGTGTTTACAGACCATAAAAGCCTTCAGCATATTCTGAATCAGAAAGAGTTAAATATGAGGCAACGTCGTTGGGTTGAACTGCTTAGCGATTATGACTGCGAAATTCATTATCATCCGGGGAAGGCAAATGTCGTAGCTGATGTTCTGAGCCGAAAGGAACGAGTTAAGCCATTGAGAGTCCGAATTTGGTCATGACTATACAGTCAAACCTAAACTCTCAAGTCCGCGAGGCACAAGAAGAAGCAGTCAAGGAAGGTAATCTACTGGATGAAGCCTTGAGAGGTATGGATAAGCAGTTTGAAATCAAGTCAGATGGATGTCGGTACTTCATGGACAGAATTTGGCTACCAAAATTTGGAGGAGTAAGGAAGCTGATCATGGATGAAGGGCATAAAACAAGATATGCTATTCATCCAGGGTCAGATAAGATGTACCACGACTTGAAGGGAATGTACTGGTGGCCAAACATGAAGGCTGACATTGCTACCTATGTCAGCAAGTGCTTAACATGTTTGAAGGTTAAGGCTGAGCACCAGAAACCATCAGGATTGCTAGTTCAACCAGAAATACCCCAGTGGAAGTGGGAAAACATCACCATGGATTTCATCACCAAATTGCCCAAGACTTCTGGAGGTTATGACACTACTTGGGTGATTGTGGATCGACTTACCAAAACCGCACATTTCCTGCCAATCAAGGAGACTGATAAGATGGATAAGTTAACACAAATCTATCTTAAAGAAGTCGTCTCAAGGCATGGAGTGCTAGTATCAATTATATCAGACAGGGACAGCCGGTTCACATCAAGATTTTGGCAGTCATTGCAAGAAGCACTGGGTACACGCCTAGATATGAGCACAGCCTATCACCCACAAACGGATGGTCAGAGTGAAAGGACGATTCAGACTTTGGAAGACATGCTAAGGGCATGTGTTATCGACTTTGGCAAAAGTTGGGACAGGCACCTGCCATTAGTGGAGTTTTCCTATAACAACAGCTATCACTCAAGTATTAAGACCGCCCCATTCGAGGCACTCTACGGGCGAAAGTGTCGATCGCCACTTTGTTGGGCTGAAGTAGGAGATAGTCAGATTACTGGACCTGAGATCATCCAGGAGACTACAGAAAAGATAGCCCAGATTCGTAACCGGTTAAAGATCGCGCGGGATCGACAGAAAAGTTATGCAGACGTTCGACGGAAGGATTTGGAATTCCAAGAGGGAGATCAAGTAATGTTGAAAGTCTCGCCTTGGAAGGGCGTAATCCGTTTTGGGAAACGAGGAAAACTCAATCCTCGTTATATCGGACCATTCAAGATCACCAAAAGAATTGGCCCGGTAGCTTACCGACTCGATCTGCCCCCAGAGCTTAGTAACATTCATAATACCTTCCACGTGTCCAATCTTAAGAAGTGTCTGGCTGATGAATCACTCGTTATACCCATGGACGAGCTGGAGTTAGACGATAAGTTGAACTTCATTGAAAAACCCGTGGAAATAATGGACCGAGAAGTCAAGAAACTAAAGCACAGCTGGATCCCGATAATAAAAGTCAGATGGAACTCTAAGCGAGATCCTGAGTTTACGTGGGAACGCGAAGATCAGTTCCGAGAAAAATACCCTCATCTGTTCCCAAATACTCAAGAAGTGGAGAGCACGAGCTAATTTCGGGACGAAATTCCCTTAACAGGGGGAGACTGTAACATCCGACACTAAACCAGGTTAGCAACAATGACCTAATCTGTATTTAATAGCCAATTATAACCTAATCAGTGGTCATTAGAAATTAATCAAGTGATTAACAAGGTTTATTAGAAGATTTAACTCAATTAGAATCAAATTCATCGATGCGATGAATTGGGAAATCAATTAATCCGATCAATTTATGATATGAGGGATTAATTCAACTAAGTACATAATTAAATTATGATTAGTGACACTAATCATACACTAATACAATTACTTAACATTAATTATGCAAGACTAAAACAATTCATTAAAACAATGCATTCAAAAGTATTTTTGAAATTTACAAGAAAAGGAAAATACAAGAATACATTCTAAATACATTTATTATACAAAAAAAAAAAAGAAAAGGAAAATACACCATAATTATGGCCTTTAGGCCTACCACATAGGAGGTACAAAACCTCCATATTTTATTTTGAACAACCTTACACAATCTCAATCAAATCCTCCAACACCATCTCCTTTCAATTCAAGTTGGATACTACACTCAACCTCCATCTTTTCAAGACCAATTTCCTCTATAAATAGAGACAAACCCTTTCATCATTTTCACACCAAAAATCTCTTCCTCCCTCTCTAGAAACCGGCCACACACACACACACACATACTCCACAAAACTTTTCTTTCAAGTGTTCTTCATTTGCAAGGTGTTCTTGGTGAAACCTTTGAAGATCCAACCTTCTACTCATTTCCATTCTTCTAAAAACATCAAAGTAAGTAAATACTAGCTTATATCATCTTATATTTATGTTTATATAAGTCTTGCATAATATATATAATCACCAACAACAACAAGTTTCATAAAAACTCAAGTTTATAAGTTTCTAGTTTATATTTTTTAATTCTTTCTTTAAATGTGTTTATGAATATATGAACACATTATAAAAGTGTTAATATTATGAAAACATGTGATATATATGTGTTTTTATAACTTCTATAACTTTTATACAAGTAGTCTTTGAATAAACAACAAGAATCATAAGTTGTTTCAAGTTTATAAACTACGGATTTTCGGCAGAAAATTTATATCGACTTTGAAAAATCATAACTAATTCATAACTCAAAGAAAGGAGTTGATTCTTGTCTCAAAAGTTAGATCTATGTCTTAACTATAGATCTGGAATTTTTCATAATTTATTTTGGAGTTTAAGACCTCCAGAAATTATTTGGGAAACCGAAAGTTTGACAGCTCAAAAATGGCCAACATAGGGTTTTTAACGAGCTTTTTCACCAACCTAAACATCTCGAAAAATGGCAGTTCTTGATTCTAAAAATCCTTTGTATATAGTAGTTTAATGTCCTAGAAAACCAAAGTCTAAAACATTTTGGAGCTTGGTCAAAAATAGCCTCAAACTAGGCCGAAAAATCTCCGAAAAAGCTGGAAAATTATATATATATAAACTTGACGTTTTAAGCGGTTTTTATTTATAAACTTGTAATGTTGGGTGATTTAAAACATATAAATCTATAAATATATATCATCATATATTAGAGATATTAAGTCCTTATTATCATTTAGGACTCGATTAAACTCACGCGACGCATCAGCCCTCCATTCACGCTAAATAGTTTTTTACGCTAGTTTTTACCATCGCAATCTCGGTGAGTCCTCATAGCCCCTATTTTCACAATGTTATGTTTTGGGGATGAAATACATGCTTCGTTTTTATATGGACACAAAAACAACATCATTTCTATTATGTATTACACATGTGGTTCCATCAGCCCTTATATCATGAACCGTTAATTGCATTTATTTGTAAGCGCGAATATATTGTGGATAGATCTATCGGGAGTCATGTCCCTCATTCGGGTTAGTTCGGATCGGCTAACAGCGAGTGCATATATATTTAACACACGGTACTACGTAGCACATGGCAAACTCATTTTAATTAAGCTTCGGTTGCATGATGGTTTATATGTAATACATAACATGGAATTTATGATTTTATAAGTTCAATCTCTATTATTGTTGTCCATACAAGTCAGATTTACATGTAAACCTATGAGCTCACCAACAATTATGTTGAGGTATTTTAGCGTGTATTTTCAGGAAATTAAGGCAAGTCTATCACATCGGTAGTATTTTCAAGCTTTCGCATTTAAGGAGTCGCCCTCAGTTTCAAACCGTCGGAGATTTACTTGCATTATTTTGGATAATTTAATTATGTATTTAAATCTCTGTATCTTGCGAACTACTCCTTATTATTTTCGGGTTATGTAAAACATTTATATCTTTTAAAGTTATACCGATGTATTTTTGAAAACGTCCATATAGTGGTCGTTCATTATGATTATGGTTACGCTTCCGCGACGTCACGCTTCGTTGCCAACCGGGGTAACGGGGTGTGACATCTTCAGATTTGAAAAGTGTGGCAAGTTAGCGCCACGGTTCGTTGGTCCTTTCAAAATCATCGAATGCGTTAGAAAGCACTCTTGTCTGCTTGATCTTCCAAGTGAGTTGTCCAACATTCACCCTGTGTTTCATATCTCTCATCTGAGGAAGTGAAATGAGAATGACCTTGAAAAGTGAGCCAAGCATCTAACTTACAAGAATAACGAGAAGCTGCAATGTGATGAACCTGAGGTGATATTGGAGAAAAAGATGAAGAAGCTAAGAAACTGAGACGTTGCTTTTGATGTTAGTGTAGTGGAGAACTTCTCATGGAACTTCCCAAACGAAGTCTGAACAAGACATGAGAGTATACTCATAGCTATTTGAGTCCTAGGTACTTCGAGGATGAAGTGCAAGCATGGTGGGCTCATACTGTAATACCTTACTTTCTGATTAGACCTTAATGTTGTTATTTATGTTCTGATGATG
>JAANYP010009553.1:0-15014 GCA_020465985.1 Centrapalus pauciflorus | reverse complement strand
GTCTTCATGTTACAGAACAGCTTGGGCAGGCTGAGCAGTTCTGTTTTCCACTTTGTCTTCGACTTTGTAAACTGATCTTGTAGTCAAAAACAATACATGATGACTTGGAAACATATTCCATAAAGTGTTTAGCCTGTTCACAAAGAACAGGTTCTGTTCACAAAGAACAGAACACTTCAAAAATGCCCAAGCTACTCACCAGTGTAGAGCAGCGTAGACAGTTTATGTCCAGCCTGTTCAGCAGACAGAGCAGCTTGGACAAACTGTCTTAGTTGCAACACATGCAACACATAGAACAACTTATGACTAATATTGCAAATCATTTTCAGGCTTCAATAAGACATATAACAGGCCTTAAATTCAACCTTCAAATGCATCAACAGGGTTTGATTATCAATCTCCCCCTCAGATGTAGAACAGGTTTGACTGAGGCCTTTTTGTGCCTAACAGAACGGTTGATTCAAGTTTTTTCAATTGAAGTATTTGACATTGTTATAACAAAAGATTTAATTTTGTTATAAAGTGATTAAATTGAACGGTTGATTCAAGTTTTGTCAATTGAAGTATTTGACATTGTTTATAACAAAAGATTTAATTTTGTTATAAAGTGATTAATTTAAACGGTTGATTCAAGCTTGATCAATTAATGCATTTGACGTTGTTTATAATAAAAGTGTAATTTTATTATAAAGTGAGAAAATTTTCTTTGTTGAAAATTTATAAAGTATTTGTTTGAAAAGAAGATTCACAACTACTTATAATTATTTTCTTTGGCGTTAAAGAAAAATGGAAATGTTAGATGGAATTGTGTCACGACCGATGACTTCAATTATAACATCTATTGCTAAACCATCGATTAAGAAGATGGTTAATTTGATTGGAGTTCAAAATGAGAATAATTTTGCCAATCATATTGAGAAATCAGAATCTCTTTCTGATTTAGATATTGAACCATGCGTGGTTCTTGAAGGCAACTGTGAAGTTGCAAGTGTGATGAATGTGAATATCACCGCAATGGTTTCTGATGTAGAATTGGTAAAATATGAACCGAATGAATGGTGGATTGACACTGGTTCTACTCGACATGTGTGTACGGAGAAAAGTTTGTTTGCTACTTTGAATGTAGTTAATGGAAAAAAGATCTTCATGAAAACTTGGATATGGTTGATGTCAAAGGTGAAGGCGATGTGATCTTGAAGATGACATCTGAGAAAGATCTTAAGTTGACAAATGTTTTGTATGTACCGGAAATTCGAAAGAATGTGGTTTCCGGATGGCTTTTAAACAAGTTTGGATTTAAAATGATTTTTGAATCGAATAAATTTGTTTTGACCAAGAATGGTCATTTTGTTGGAGAAGGGTTTGCTTTGAATGGAATGTTCAAAATAAATTTGATGATTTTGAAAAACAATTTTAATAAAACGACTACAGATTCGGTTTATTTAACAGAGTCTTCTAACGTATGGCATGGTCGTCTTGGACATGTCGATTTTAATTCTTTACGTCGTTTAATTAAGTTAAATTGCATTCCATCTTTTCATATTGATTCAAATTATAAATGTCAAACTTGTGTTGAAGCCAAACTTACAAGATCGTCTTTCCAATCGGTTGAAAGAATAACCGAACCACTTGATATGATTCACACGGATGTGTGTGATTTAAAATCCATTCCTACGAGAGGTGGTAATAAGTACTTAATCACGTTTATTGATGATTGTACTAGATATTGCTATGTTTACTTAATGAAAAGTAAAGATGAAGCAATCGATAAGTTTGTTTTATACAAACAAGAGGTTGAGAACCAACTCAACAAAAAGATTAAGGTTGTAAGAAGTGATCGAGGTGGTGAATATGTGTCACCGTTTGCGGATTTATGTGCTCAACTTGGAATCTGACACGAATTCACCGCTTCTTACTCACCTCAACAAAAATGGTATTGCGGAAAGAAAGAACCAAACCTTGAAAGAAATGGTGAATGCCATGTTGATTAGTTCGGGAATGAGCCAAGAAATGTGGGGGGAAGTTATCCTCTCGGCTACTTATCTTTTGAATAAGATACCCCTCAAGAAAATGGATAAAACACCGTATGAACTTTGGATGGAAAGAGAGCCATCCTATAAGTACTTACGAGTGTGGGGGTGCCTAGCAAAGGTCGTTGTACCGGCACCTAAGGCTCAAAAGATAGGACCTAAAACGGTTGATTGCATATTTATTGGTTATGCACATCATAGTAGTGCCTGTTGGTTTCTGTGTATGAGTCTAAAAATCCAGAAATTCACAAGAATACCATCATGGAATCAAGGAATGCATCCTTCTTTGAGAATATATTTCCTTGTTTACAAAAGGATCGTGCTAGTTCGTCTAAATCGAGTGACGAAAATGTCCAAGATGAGACATTAAGACAACCTGAAAGAGATGAGGTTGAGCCTAGAAGAAGTAAAATGAAAAGGGTTGAAAAATCATATGGAGATGATTTTGTCACTTACATGGTTGAAAGTGAACCCAAAACTTACCGAGAAGCGGTAACTTCTTCTGAAGGACCTCAATGGAAAGAAGCCATCAAGTGTGAAATTGAGTCAATTTTACAAAATCATACTTGGGAACTAGTGGACATTCCTGAAGGTTGTAAACCACTAGGTTACCGATGGCTTTTTAAGAGGAAAATGAAACCTGATGGTTCCATTGATAAATATAAAGCACGTTTGGTAATCAAAGGTTACAAACAAAAGGAGGGTGTTGATTACTTTGATACATATTCGCCGGTGACGCGAATAACATCCATTAGATTGGTGCTTGCGGTTACCGCAATAAGAAATCTAGAAGTGCACCAAATGGATGTGAAGACGGCTTTTCTAAACGGTGATTTAGAAGAGGAGATCTACATGGAGCAACCCGAGGGTTTTAGTGCTCCCGGATGTGGAAAGAAAGTTTGTAGGCTTGTTAAGTCATTATATGGCTTGAAGCAAGCTCCCAAACAATGACATCAAAAGTTTGACCACGTCATGCTAGAATGTGGATTCAAAATTAATGAGTGCGACAAGTGTGTGTACATGAAAAATACAAAACATGGATATGTCATTCTTTGTTTATACGTAGACGATATGCTTATCGTTGGTAGTAACGAAAGAATGATTAATTCAACGAAAGAGATGTTGAAATCCAAATTTGACATGAAAGACATGGGTTTAGCGGAAGTGATTCTTGATATTAAAATCACACGAACATAAGATAGTCTTGTGTTAAGTCAAACTCATTATGTGGATAAAATTCTTGAGAAATTTAGTAATGGTGATTCTACTATAGCTAGAACTCCAATTGACACTAGTCAACATCTATCGAAAAATAGAGGTGAAAGTGTTAATCAACTAGAATACTCAAGATTATAGGCAGTCTAATGTATCTAATGTCTTGTACCAGACCGGACATAGCATATGCTGTAAGCAGGCTAAGTAGGTACACGAGTAATCCGAGTCGGATTCATTGGAAAAGTGTGATACGAGTACTTCGGTATTTGAGATATACTCGAGAGTACGAACTGCGTTATGAGAGATATCCAGCTGTGATAGAAGGATACAACGATGCGAATTGGATATCTGATATAAAAGATTCTAGATCTACAAGTGGATATGTATTTACACTTGGTGGGGCTGCTATTTCTTGGAAGTCTTCCAAGCAAACAGTGATAGCGAGATCTACGATGGAATCTGAATTCATCGCATTAGATAAATGTGGTGAAGAAGCCGAATGGTTACGTCAATTTATTGAAGACATACCAAAGTGGCCGAAACCCGTTTCAGCCGTTACTATACATTGTGATAGCCAATCTGCCACTGGTAGAGCGCATAGCATAATGTATAGTGGTAAGTCAAGACATATTAGACGTCAGCATAATTCGATACGACAACTACTCTCAACAGGTGTTTTTACTATTGACTATGTGAAGTCAAAAGATAACATCGCGGATCCGCTTACGAAAGGCCTAAATAGAGAGTTAGTTTTGAAGTCGTCAAAAGGAATGGGACTAAAGCCCATGAATGAATAGATTCATACGAAGGAAAACCTTACCTTGTTGACTGGAGATCCCAAGATCTTGGTTCAAAAGGACAACCTATTTGTATGAATAAAATGTGGTCACTGTGGGGGGTTGTGAAAAACTCCTAGTCCATTCCTATATGATTTCTAGAAGAAAATCATTGTAGTGACAATAAGGTTAAGCATTTTATAATGATTCGGTCGAAATCATTTATGCTTTTAATGATTCGGGAGAAATCACCTATGTGAGAGAGAAGTGGGGTCGCTTCGAGTGGAATTGTAGGGGCACAATTCTTAGTAGCTCTCGCAGAACCAGGCTAGTGTTCCATGACCATAACGGACACGACTATGAGGAGTTAACCTTGTTAGGAAGATTCTTGTGTGAAGTGTATTGTCGTATTCATAAATGACAGCTCAGTTCAAAGACATTGAGTTCTACTGACGGCTAGAAGACTAAGTGCATTTCATAAGGGAAGGTTCAAAGGTTTACACCTACCTATCCTATGCAAGATTTCAACCATTGAAAATTCATTGGAATTTTATGTGTCTTCGATCAATCTCATACATGTGGGGGATGATTGGAATGTGTTTTCGATCAATCTCTCATTCATGTGGGGGATTGTTCGAAAAAAGTGTAAATTTTTCAAAGGAAAAAGTGTATTTTCTATGTTTTTGGAACAAATATAATTATATATAATTGTGAGATATATAATTAATATTTTGTGGGTATCTATTCTCCTTGAAGAGAGGATTACAACGATATAAAGAACGTCCAAAACGGAGCTAAGATGAATGAGATATCGATGCTCAAATATTGGTGTTTGATGTGGAAAGATGCAAGTTAAAAGTGTGAATACTTGTCCCACATAGGAAGAAGGACCAAACCATGAGTGGTTTATAATTAGGAGTCTTGACAAGCATGGCAAGTTACTCCAAGACAAAACTTGGGTCCAAGCAGTAGCAAATCATTAAACTTGTGTGCACTCGCATTTGCCTCGTACTTTGTATAAGGTATTTTTTTGCGTGAGCCGCGTTCGTGTCTTGAACGAATCTAGACAATTCTAGAGCCGATACAGAAATAGTTTAATGATAGAATTATTATATTTAATTATTAATAAACAATATTTTTTATTACAATTAAGTATAATTAATTTGTTGCTACAACTCATGGTTTAATGATAGAATTATTATATTTAATTATTAATAAAAAAATGGTTTTTATTATTATTACAATTGAATATAATTAATTTGTTGTTACAACTCATCTCCTATAAAAGGGATGGAGATGCAAACACCAAAAGACACTTAAAACACTTGAAAGACTTGGAAAACACTTTGCATTTTTGAAAGATTTTGCACTTTAAACGGCGAGACGTTGCTGCTTCCAAGAACGAAGATCACTTAGAATTCACGTGTTTTTCCAGGCAAGTTGGTTACCTCCGGCAGTAACGCTGCTTTGGCTGTTGTACCCTGGGAAACAGACTTCGAATCTGTTTTAATGGAATCGTGTCAAACACGAGACTGAGCCTTTATTTTCCGTATTGTAATTTACTTTCCGTATTATTATTTCTTTTATTTGTAATTTTAATTTCCGTACTTTATTTATTTCCGTGTATTGTAATTTCATTTCTTGAATTGTAATTCGTAATACATTTCTTATATTTTATAATTGGTATCGGGCACAATATCCCTACAGATAAACACATGACTTTGCAATGCTTGCTTTTAAGCCATGGGTTAAAACTAGATCAAGTAACCCACATCCACTCATTGCCCCTTGAAATACCCTAACAATGAAAGCAAGTACCTAGGGATAAGACATGGAGGAAAGGTTTCTCTTCTATTGTTTCCTAGCTGATGAATGATTTTAAGCTGAAGTGGTTCCCTTCCAAACAAACACCTGAAGTTTCATGATGCATAGATCCAAAGAACTCTTATTGGATCTACCAAATTTCGTTGAGTGATTTCTTCTCCTTAGGAAATTCAAGATTCGTTGTAATCACAATCAAATTTATACATGGGTGTTCCATAGGGTCTATCAACACTAAATATCTTGTCCTATGAAAGTGCAAGCATTTCATGGAAACAGCTAAGTAACACATACTTACCTTTGCCCTTTCTCTAATCTTCCCTTCTTCATCATCGATAAGTTTCTTATGAAGTGACTAGAGTTTTTGTACCATCAGTCTAAGAGATATCTGAAAACTAGTAAATGAACAAAATGATATTTCTTTCACATTTGATGTCCTTTTTTTGTGTATTGCAGGACCAAAATACTGTACCATCATTGAGAATAGCTCTAAAGGATGTTGCAATTGAAAAGGACGCGGCAGTTGTTACCGGGTACAATTTTTTTTTTTTTTCGGTTGTAGACGAAGAACTTTCACAATTGACCATACATACACCAGTACTAACAAACACTGATGTTTTAGCATAAGAGGATTTCTCAGCACAACTTCGAGCACTTAAGAAGCATCTAAAAGAAGCAGAGGAGGAACAGTATCGGGTAAGCAATAGGCATTATCTTATATTGTTGTTAAATTTAACTCATTTACATAGCTTATAAACTCTTGACTAGGCTGAGGAAGACGCAACTGCACTAAGAGCAGAACTAAACTTGCTACAACAACAATCGATTAGTGGTAACGGTGGTTCTAGTATCTTGATAAGAGGCCCACCAGATCATATGCAAGATATTGGGAAGGAGCTTGTTGACTTGAAGACCCAGTTAGAGGTTTTAATGATTTTTGGCATGTCAATTTGTTTATTCTTAAATCTTATTATAAGAAAACACTTTCTTGCATACTAATAATTAGCAACTAAATAGCAAGAGTCGATGTTGAGGCGCCAAGAAGGAATATTGAGACGGCAAGAGCAACAACAGTTAGCAGAGGAGCAACAACGAATATCTACCGTCATGTCTGAAAAGAGAGATTTGGAAGAAAAACTAGTTGTCATGTCCAAGAACATCTCAGGTGACCATAAGATACAAATTGAAGATGTTGATAAGTACAATATCTACCACGTATTTCGCTTGACCAAAATTTAAACACACATAAACTGCTTAAAATATAGAATGTGACAATTTTGTTTATAACGTACACGTCATATTACCTAGAATGAGTTAGTTATGAAATATTTCCAATTCATGATTCGGTCTTATTTAAGAAAATCTCCCAACAAGGGCTCTCTATTTTGGGTGATGATTAAGTGCATTATATAGTTGTCCTTTTTGTCTCTAAAACTCCTCATTTTGATCTCCTACTCAAATTTACATTTACCTTTCTACTTTCGATGCTTTCTCATGCAATGCAGGAGGTTCAGAGAAGGGAGTCCAATTCACGGTGGTACGTGAAACCAGATTATTTTGATACTTCTGGGAGTGAAGCCCGTTTCCTTGTGTTTTTAGTAACATACGTTTCATTGTTTTTTTACATGAACAACATGAAACCCATGATATGAAAGCAAAGCAAGATATATTTTTACATCAACCAAGAGATTTATTTATTTAATTTTGTTTTTATTCATTTGTTTTCTACTTCCCATAGCTCATATACTACCTATAGTTATTCAATGGTAGATTTGGTGGTCCTTAAGTTGCCAAAACAACATGATTATGTTATAAGTCTTTTGGATTGTGTATGATAATTGTAGGAATACAAAAAGAGACTTGAGAAGCAATTGTGTGATATGGCAGTAGCTGTTGAGAGGCTGGAAAGCAGCAGACAGAAGCTATTGAAGAAAACTAGATATGATCACAGAATAAAAAAACTAAAAGACAAATTTCATTAAAAACCTACAATCACCGTTCCAAAGACCAATCTACAACTTACAAAGAAACCTCACTACATCTCTCAAGATTCACAACACCAACAGGCGTTAGAACCTTCACTCAACAACTTACAACTGAAACTACAAGGCCTTAATCAGACCTTTTACATTCAACCTAAAGAACAATGAACCAACCCTAACTAAGAAACTGAAAGATACGAAAAGTCTTCTGGAACGAATTAGAACTGGAAACTATAAGAAAACCTCCTTCGCACCAATGCTCTTACTTTGGGAGAAAAAGAAATACAGAATTACAACAAAATGAGAGAAGAACCATTTCTGTTAGGGCACTAGCTAGAAGCACAATTTATAGACCAAGAGGATAACAGAAAAGGAGAGCAGGAGCCAAGAATTCACGGTTGGAGGAGGTTGGGCTGCACACCTCTGTTGGTACATCCCGTGTGACGATAGCAGTCTAAGTTGTCTTACATTGTGATTTTGCATATGTTTGGTATATATATATATTATATATGATTGATGTTTATCAGTGTTTGTATGTTTGAACTTGATGTAACGTATTACAAGAAGTTCAAACATAAAACTCAAAGATAAAATCAATCATAAGGTAATATTATAAGTTTCATCACTTAAGTGTTTAAGTGTATTGGTTAGATTCGAATATGTAAAGGAAGACATTCGAATCTGTGATAGATTCGAATGTATCCTTAGATTCGAATAGGTTAGATTCGAATCTGTCAGATGGACAGATTCGAATGAGGCCTTAGGCCAGATTCGAGGTTGGCCCACAACAGACTCGAATCAGGGTCTATAATTAGGGATAGACTCGAATGATTAGAAGACCTTTGGCAGAATTCGTGAGGAATTAAGCAATAGGCGATCTCGAGTTTATCAGCTAGGTGAGTCCCGTTTCGGAGAGAATTAGTACGTAGGATCGTTCGTGTGTCGTTCGTTCAGCGTCTAATAGTCTCCGTGTTTCCGTTGGTTGAGAGTTGTCCGTCTAACCGTCAACGAGGATTCCGCACTCGTTCACGGATCCGCGTCTAGATAGATCTTGCAGTGGTAGACCTTACAAGTGGTATCAGAGACTACGGAGTGTTCGTGGTGTTCTTCGTGTTCATCAGAAACATTCTAGGTTTCTTGACGCTAGTTGGACGGTTTTTCTCTCAAAAACGTGTTTTTGAGCTTAGCAAATTCATATTCGGGAAACACTTTGTCGTTTTTCACGTTTTTGGTCGAAATCATTATTTTTCGTTTGAAAAATAGTGATTTAATCCGTAAAACGTCAAAAAATCAAAGTGTTAGCCGTTTTTCGAGTTTGCGGCGCTCGAATCTATAGGGGTAATTAGGGTTTTACTTTATTTTTCGAGTCTAACCAAAATACGCTCCTATCGAGTCAATTTCAGTCAGTTTCGAGTCTGTGGTGTGTCGAATCTGTTAATACATTCGAATTGGATCTCGAGTCTATATTGTTTCGAGTTTGTTTCGAGTTTGTAACTGTTTCGAGTCTGAGCTTCGATTCTGCTGAATTTCGATTCTATTGTGCCTTCGATTCTAAGGGTGTTCGAATCTATAGACTCCTTCGAATCTGTCATCACTTCGAATCTAGGGACTTCCTCGAATCTGACATTATTTCGAATCTACTTGACTTTTAAGACTTAATCGAATTTAATTTCAAAAGATTAAATATTAATTAGTTTCGAATCTATCTAGATTCGAATAAGTTAATTTAAATCAGTTTCTAATTAAATTAATTAAGTTCAAATTCAAATTCTTTCAGAAAAGATGTCAAACCTTCAGAAATTCCTTGAGATGGATCACGAAGTTGGGAAGGCCAATGCACCACCTAAGCTGATGAAAGTTGAGGATTACTACTGGTGGAAGGATAGATTCACGGATTTTGTACGATTCAACGATATGCGCATGTGGGTGTGCATTGATGAAGGGTACATTCCACCAGTATCTGAGGTTGAAGGCCGTCAAAAGGTTCTGTCATACCAGATGATGAAAGAGGATGACAAGAAACTATTTGAAGCTGAAAACAAGGCTTTCTCTATTATCCGAATGGCGTTACCTCAAGATATCTTGCACACATTTCGGACTCAGAGGACGTCGAAAGAGCTTTGGGAGTCTCTTCAGAAACGGTGTGAGGGTAATCCACGGGTACGTAGAAAGCGTACAGAGCTGTTGACCCAACAGTTTGCAATTTTCAAGGCTCTTAAGGATGAACAGTTGGATGATATTATCACACGATTTTATCATCTGATAACAGAGCTTGAAAGTCATGGTATTGAGTATTCTGACACAGACAAGAACAATAAGCTTCTTGATGCCCTACCGGCCAAATGGGCTATGTATGTGGCTATGATTAAGCTGAATGAAGATAAATACTATGCTCAATCGCTGGATGACATCGTGGGAACGTTGAGGGCATATCACTTCGAAATGATAAAGGCTGAGACTGATTATGAGCAAGTCCAAAATCCGGCGATGTATTTTGGAAAGACATCAAAATCATCAGTGACAGCTGATCAGAAGAGTGCTACAGCGTTTTTCACCGGAGAAACGTCATCACCACCAGAGTCCGAAGACTCTCTAAACCGCGCGTTCTTAGGATTAGGAAGGTCGGAGGAACCGCAACCTCAAGTTCAACAGGCATCGACCAGTCAGAGCTATTCTAAGATGCCAATGAGCGCAAAGTCGGCGGAAGAACATCTGAATCTGCTTGCTTCGTTTGTGGCCGCATACGGAAATTGCGTTCAAGGGAAGATTAATGATCCGGCTCTTTGGGATGAAGACTACGATCAGGTCGACCCTGATGATCTTGAGGAGATGGATCTTAAATGGCAACTGGCCATGGTAACCCAGAGGGTTAAGAGATTCATAAAGAGAACTGGAAGGAATCTCCAGATGAATAACAAGGGGATAGGATTTGATAAGTCCAAGGTCAAATGCTACAACTGTCAGGGATTGGGACATTTCGCGAGGGAGTGTCAAAGACCGAAGGTAGAATCATACCAAGGACAGAGTCAGCACCAAGGACAGTACCAAAATCAGTCCCAACAGAGATATCTTCCGAGTTCTTCATCTAGTCAAGCCAATCTAGCGGGTCTGATATCCAATGTCACTTCTGACAGACAGCTAGATGGTTCTTATGACTGGAGTTCACATCCGGAGTCCAACGCTAGAGCTTTCATGGCTGAAGTTACGGAAAATGGTTGTGAAGAGGATGAGCAGACCACAAGGGACAGCAGTCCGATGTGGGTAGAGAAAGCGAATGATCAGACCGTGCTGGAGTTTGCTGCTCAGATGGCCAACGTGGAATCTGATAACTCTAAGGTTAGTCTTTCTATTTCTCTATTTCGTGAATTATGTGCTTTATGTGTTAATTCTAATGATAGGTTAAATCTAGTTTTAGACTCACATAAGACCATAGCTGCTCAAAATGAAAACTTAAAAATAGAAAATGCTAGCCTAAATGACATAAAACAAGATTTAAAAGAAAAGCTTAAGGCTGATGCTCAAGATGTAATCGTTCTAAAAGACAAACTGAGTGAGCAGTGTGTTAGGATAGAACTTATGTATGAGCACGTAGAAGCCTTGACCAAAAGTCTGAAAGACAAGGACATAGAGCTAGCCGAGACAAAGGTTAAGGTAGCAGAGGCAAATAGCAAACTGGAAAAGTTTAGGAATTCGAGCCTAAACCTAGGGAAAGTCTTAGATGCCCAAAGACAGTCTAAGAAGCCTGTAGGTCTAGGTTTTCACGAAATTCCTCCACCTTTCAATGATAACTATGTGCCTCAGCCTCAGGAGAAAACTGACAACTCAGTAGTTTTAGAGGACCTACCCGAACCTACACCTGAGCCTAAAGTTGAAAACACACCTAAGGTGGATGACTCTACGGTCAAGGTCAAGAAAGTGAAATTTGTGTCTTCCTCCAGTGAAACACCTGCAGGAAAACAGAAAATTTCATGGGCTGACCAGGTCGAAGAGACAGACACTATAGATGTACCAAAGGTAATAGACACTAGTGAGACACCTAGATCTAAGGGACCAACCAAAAAGTCCATGGATAAGATGTCTTGCTTTAGATGTCACGAGAAAGGGCATGTTGCTTCTCACTGTCCAAATAGGAAAGCTGATGTTACACCTAAGACAGTGAACCCAACACCAGTTAAGCCCTCACCAAGTGTGGCGAGCACTAGTAGTTCTCAGAGTACCGAGAAAACTGTGCAAGCCGCACCAAAACCTGTTGTGAAACAAACACCGGTTAAGGTTGGACCAAAAGAAGTGGTTAGGACAAATTCACCAAATCGAGTCTTTAATCAATCTAGGTCAGCACCTCAACAAGTCTATAGGAGCACAACACCTAGCAGGTCACACACTCCAGTTAGGTCACATACTCCTGTTAGACAATATGTTCCGGTAAAAGCTCAGGGATCACAGTCTGAAATGCATTATAATAAGACTTATTCTAGAGCATCACAACAAATGCCTACTCAAAGGCAAAGAGTGAATCTAAATCACTCGGCACCACAACAGAATTCAGTTCAAAGGCCCAAGTCACCTGAAAGGCGAGATGGGTACTTGAAAGAGTTCAAGTACGTGGACGAGAATGGTATTACCAAGTCAGTCATGGCTTGGGTTCCCCGTGATAACTAACCTATTTTTCTTTCATGTGCAGGAGATAACTACCGGTCCAAACAACAAGTGGTTCGTCGACAGTGGTTGCTCCAGGCATATGACGGGGGAAAGAAGTCTTCTCACAGACTTCAAGGGGGGTAATAGGGGATTTGTATCATTCGCGGGCAACAAAGGAGGAAATATCACTGGAACTGGAGAAGTCACTAATGGGACGATTACATTGGATCAAGTTTATCACGTTGATAAACTGGTTCATAATCTCATTAGTGTATCTCAAATCTGTGATAAGAAAAACTCGGTGTTATTTACTGACACTGAGGCGTTAGTGCTAAAGCCGGGATTCAAGATACCTGAAGATTGGATATTGATGCGGGCTCCAAGGAAGAATGACTTGTACATGCTCGACATGAACAAGCCAGATAATTCGATGGGTCCGATCTGCTTACTATCAAAAGCTTCGGAGACGAATCGGTTTTGTGGCACAGACGCATGGCTCACTTGCACCTAAGGAAAATGAACTACATAACAAAGAATGGTTTGGTGCAAGGTGTGCCTCTGAAGAGCTTTCAATTTGAAGACAAGTGTCTACCGTGCATGAAGGGCAAGCAAACATAAAAAGACACACAAGTCCAAGAAGCTGAACTCCATAACCTCGACATTCGATTTGTTGCATATGGACCTTTTCGGCCCAATCAACAAAAGGAGTATTGGAGGTAGTTGGTTTTGCTTAGTTATCACCGACGATTACTCACGTTTTTCTTGGGTTTTCCTTTTAGGTACGAAGGACGAGACGGCTACAAAGCTCATCGGGTTCTTAGACCAAGTGGAGAATTCCTACGGAACAAGGGTTAAAAATATACGTAGTGATAATGGGACTGAATTTAAAAACTCTGTAATTGGTGTATATTGCCTATCAAAGGGCATCGTGCATCAATTCAGTGCACCATATGAACCTCAACAGAATGGGGTGGCCGAACGTAAAAACAGAACATTGATTGAGGCTGCAAGGACCATGCTTTCGGATTCAAAGCTTCCTACCATGTTTTGGGGGGAGGCAGTGAATACGGCGTGCCACATTTTAAATAGAGTCCTTACAGTTAAATCATTGAACAAAACATGTTATGAAATTTTGAAATTTTGAATAAAAGGCCACCTAACTTAACTGGATTCGAACCGTTTGGAGTACCATGCACACTTTTAAGAACAAAACATCAACCGAAGTTTGGTGAAAAGGCTGACGAAGGATACTTCCTAGGTTATGTGCCAAACTCACCAAACAAATGGGTTTTTAACAAAAGGAGTGGTACTGTGGAGATTGTGTATAATATTGAAGTCACAAGTTATACACATGAACCCCAAACTGGTCCGGAATGGATATTTGACTATGATAAGTTATTTGAGTCATTTAACATTCCTTTGGATGATACTGCAGGTACAATCGATAAAGACATGGCGACGTTGCACCTAAATGACGATGGCCATATTTTTCCGAGGACCACGTTCGAATCTACGTCCGAGCCTACTGCGACTGTAGATGGTTCTCCAGAAGTTGCTAATCCAGAAGAACCTAACACTGAGAATCAGACTCAAGCATCAAGTTCTGCCTCTGAGGAAAACGTCCGTGAGGAAGAAAATATAGAAGCTGAGCCTGTTCCCCCTTTAGGTGAAATAGGATCCAACTTAGGAGATAATCTAAGGGTAGACGAAATAGAGACCTCTAGGATTAACAAGAACCATCCTATAGATAGCATCATAGGAAATCCTAACGAGGGTGTGAGGACTCGGAGTAGTGTAAATAACAACACTGTGTTGTTGTCGATGATAAACGACTCCGAGGCATATCATACATGTCTATATTCGTGTTTCATATCGCAAGTAGAGCCCAAAAATGTGCAAATGGCACTTAAGGACAACTCCTGGGTTGAAGCGATGCAGGAAGAACTTTCACAATTTAGGAAACTAGAAGTGTGGGAGTTAGTTCCGTTACCTAGAGGGGAGATTGCAATAGGAACCAAATGGGTTTTTAAGTGCAAGAGAGACGATCGGGGTATAGTCACGCGCAACAAGGCGAGATTAGTTGTAAAGGGTTTCAACCAAGAGGAGGGAATCGATTACAACGAAGTGTTTGCACCAGTAGCAAGGTTAGAAGCAATTAGGTTGTTTTTAGCTTTTGCCTCCTTCAAAGGATTTAAGGTATATCAACTGGACGTTAAGAGTGCTTTCCTGTATGGGAAAGTGAAGGAGTTGGTGTATGTAGAACAACCGCCCGGGTTTACAGATCCTAAATATCCTGATAGAGTATATCGATTAGATAAGGCTCTTTATGGATTAAATCAGGCACCTAGGGCATGGTATGAGACTCTATCCAACCATCTTTTAGAAAATGGCTTTGAGAGGGGTAGGATAGATAGTACTCTTTTTGTGAAGAGAAAGGGAGATCATTTTATCTTGGTACAAGTGTACGTAGATGATATCATTTTTGGATCATCAGACGAACAGATGTGCAAAGATTTCGAGAAGGTGATGAAGTCGAAATTCGAGATGAGTGC